>JAVFBX010211119.1:0-11940 GCA_034783855.1 Mopalia kennerleyi
TTTACAGTGAAAAGCACTGGTCACAAATTTGCCAGCACTTTTCACTGTAAAAAAACAATGTAATTTTTTACAGTGTAACCCCCCAAAAGAGAGTTTTTACATTTCGCCGTTTTACTTCTAAACTGCTGTGAAATTTCCAACACATGTATATATAGAAAACACCTGAAGCGTAGCAAGAAGAGAGGTACGATAATATCCAATACAGCGTATATATATGTATATAAATGCGCCATTAATTTATTAATAATAAAAGGCGCACATTGCATTTGGAGTAAGTTGGTCAGACCGAAAGAGAGCTGTATATGCTACCTTTTTGAATGCCGTGTCACTAGTATATAGTGGGCAACTCGGTTTTCATTTGCTATAACATAATAAGGAAGGGTTTTAGTTATTATGAACAAATTATTTTGTGCGTTATAAGTAGTGCGGTGCCGATTTGACACAGCACTACTGATAAAGAAGGATTTGTGCGTTATCAGTAGTCTGGTGCCAATTTGGCACGTACCGGACTACGGTTAAAGAAGGCTATGTGCGTTATGTGTAGCGCGGGATCGATCCAACATCGATCCCGCACTACTGTTTTGTGCGAAGGCTTTGTGTGTTATCAGACGTGGGGGTTTGATGTGTCCGCTAATGACAATTATAGGCAATGTTCCTTATTGAGTGTAAAAAAAGGGGGGCTGGTGTTAAAGCGATGTTGTACGAGTGTAAATGGCGTGTGCCACGTGTTATTGTTGTTGTTGTTGCATGTGTTAAAAAAATAGGAGGCTTGAGTCAGACTGTGGGGGGTTTGGCGTTCGATTGAAATTGGAAACATTTGGAGATCAGTTTCGTAAGATTTAGCTGGCCATGGAACGATCACACAGCCCGGTTGTGTAATCCGAGTTGGAGCAGTGCCTCCAACAACTGAACTTCCTCCCTTGCTGTCTCCCGGTAATGTAGCCAGCGGAGGAGGTGAGCGTAGGCGGACGCCTCGCTTTCTTTGATGGATGGCGTGTATGGTATTTCGTGCACATGCGTGGATATCAACCAAAGTACTCCGCGGATTTGTATTAAAAAAACCTACATCACGCAAGCCTATATTCCTCCGGTAAAATCTCATTTAAACAAAACATTGTTCCTTTTTCATCTATGACTTGTTGCAAATAATTCAAATTTCATCCGTTGTAAGTATTTTAATAATGATGTAGTTCCAATGACGTCATCGTATCAACACTAGAATAGCCTTCAGACGTAAACAATAAACACGTGTCGTGGATAACTTAGTCATGATGAAAGTAAATCCATGGGAGTTACTTCTGTTTCGTTATCTGTTTGACAAGTGAACTGTTAATTTACTATAAGCAAATCAGGAATTCAGGGATATAAGGAACATACATACTGTATTTGTAAGCCACGCTCGATCGGGCATTTACATTTTAACGCGTACAAGCAAACGGCATGGGGACAGGATAAACTATAAACAGTGGAGAACCGTGTTGCCACTGACCTATATATTGGTCAGTGGGTGTGGCTCATGAATATTCAATATTGTTGTCGCCGCCAGTGAAATTAGCTTTCCATCAGAGATTATTTAGGGTACGGAAATGGTCGAGGTTTCAGACATGTATTTCGTGGTGCTCCACGGGTGTCGCCGGTTGGTCATCGGGCTGTGGCTGTTGGGTTAGTGGGTCGATCACAGGTCAGGGCTCCTTCGCCTTGATGAGCGTGGAGCAGCGCAGTGCGCTGACCTGGCTTGAACCAGTTCTCAGGACACATGAACTGGGTCAAGCCAGTGGCGGTAAACCAGTGAGGTCACACTCAAGCAATCGTCTGCTTCAGCCATTAGGTACACTGTTAACAAAAAGCAATCCCCCTTGATGTCAATGGGGCCAGCGAGTCCTAAGATTGTACTGCGTTTTATTTTATGGACACTCTATATAAAGAGTAGTTTGCTGTTCTTTTTTATGTTGAGTCTTTCGATTTGTTGTTTGATGGAGTAAAGAGCGCCCACAGAACACCATGACGCACACACCATGGTACAGCGCCATCTGTACTTGCATGTTCAAGGGCGCTCACTGAGACATCCTAGCACCCCAGCGGTCGTCTGCTTCAGTCACCACGTACACTGCTAAAGTCAGTCCCTTGATAGTCATGTCCCTAGCGAATCCCCATGGCATCCTTAGGTTTTATTTTTTTAAAAATGATATGGGTATAAAAAGTAGTCTGTTCTCTTTTTTTTAGTTATTCGTTTGTCGTTGGCCGGCTGGACTAAAGTGTAAACAGAGACGGTGTTGCGAGAGTGTGTTGGTGAACGTCAGTCCTTTCACGAGAGTGGACGTGTGAGTGTGTGAGTAAGGACTATGGCTAAACCACGGCGGAGACAGCGTAAAGTCGCAATGATGTCTACAGGTGGGATACAGGGGGGAAAGAAGCGCGTCAAACCAAAGCGAAAAGTCAGACAAGTGCGTCAAGTCGCTATGATGAGTAGCCTACCACACAAAGCGCCAAAAAAACGCCCGAAGCGTAGACCCGTACAGCACAAAGCATGCCAACGCGTGTTTAACGCGTACCGTATTCCAACCTCGTTCAACGAAAAAAGAAACAACGAGCGGAAACAGGCCATGAAGAAGCAGGGGAATTTTTTAATCGCTTGTTAGGCTATCAAACCAAACCATAACCCATACCCAGTGACCAGAGTGCACTCACCGGCGCTGTTAACACCGGTGACCTGGTAAGAGCCGGTTGAATCCGGTGAACCGGTTAGAGCGGGATGAAACCGATGCGCTAGTTCGAGCCACAGCTATAAAAGGTGCTTTGGTGGATGAAACTTCATTCCGAACCTGACTGTGACCTGTCTGCTGCTTGTCTACCTACCCCCTCTCTCTCTCTCTCTCTCTCTCTCCCTCTTTCTCTGTCTACCTGCCTGTTTTTCACGCTGCCTGTCTGATCTCTCTAGCTACCCACCAGCCCCTTAGCTATCTATCACTGACCATACCAAAACGAAGCTCGCCAACGACCGTCACGCTAGCCACCCCTATAGAAAAAGAAAAACAAACAGAGAGAGCCCTTATGCCTCCACCACCACCAACGCCACAGCCTACGCTACAGCCAGTCCTACCACGGCCCGACCGAAACCCTACACCACGTCGAGTGATACCCAGTGAAAGTTGCCTCTCCCGGCGTATAAACCTTCCCGTACACCCCGATGGCGTGGTCTTGATTGACGCGGGCAAAGCTGCGAACCCGGACCGTGTTCGACCCTCACCAGCGGGTTGGACCACGCTAAAGCAGGTGATGGACGACTTCAACAGGGTCCGCTTCACGCCATATCAGTGGGATGTCGATGAATTCTCCACAGCTAGCTCGAGAGATTCAACGAGACGCTGAGTAACGTCACGATGACTACCTAATTTTGTGATAGCAGCCCTACATATCCCCAAGGCGACTTATCATACGTGTCACCCTGGACTTGATGACCACCTCGGGATTTGTCCCCTTCCTACTTGAAGCCCTTGACCGTGTGGATGGTAGTCGACTGTGTCGCCTGTCCGAGATCAAGATGTGACGTCCTTTGTCAATGTGGATGTCTTTCTGAACCGCTTTGCGGTCGAGCAGGGCGAAGCTCTCTTCGAGAGAGTGTTTACGACATTTTTAGAGAAGGAAGAGACCGCCTTAGCCGATCTGCTCAATGTGACACCCCAGATGGAGCTCGCCACCAGCACCCCTATCACCCACATCACACCCATCACCCCATGACGAGGACTTTGAACAGTTCACCCAACTTGTTTCATTTTAAAACACGGTCGCTCGTCAGTCTGACGTAACGGCCTATCCGTCAGTGTCGTTTTGTTGTTTCATTGTGACGCGATGTTAAGTCGTAACGCAAAAAATGTTCTTGTTCACACTTTATCTGTGGTCCCGTTTTCTGTATTTATTTTTTTTTTTACGTTCTGTGCTCGCTAAACGACTAGACTAGTCTGATCGACCGTCTATCAGACAGCTATAGTCTAGTCGTTTAGCGAGCACTGATGGTCTAGGTCATAAAGCAGACCGATCACTCCGACGTGACGGCATCGATCACACAACGTCAAGCAACTGAACCCTAGCGGACCACGCAGTGTACTTACCACCACACCTCGAGTGTATAACTGTATATAAGGCGTGCTTCTGACGTGTGGGGCTCAGTATGCAGCTAAATACGCAAGAACCTTGTTACCCACGCTTAGCGACGTGTCCCAACTCCCGATCGGGCAACTGATCAACCCACTAGTCGCGCTCGGTGTCTTGGGGTATCTGGCGTGTGTCGTCGTGTCTGGTCGTTCCTGTTAACACCAAGCAGCGCGACCACGCTTATCACACGGACTCACCACAAGTATGGGTAGACAGACGAGGGGCAGCGAAAGACCAAGACAGTAACGCCGTCAACGAGCTAGACAACGACCCAGTCCACAAGCCATCCACGACGCTCGGTAAGACGTTGCGACGGTTGTATTACGACCCCAACAGCCCAGGGGCCTGCAGTGGTGTGAACGGCTTAGGCAGGCGGTGCGTTATCGAGACGTCAACGTGTCGAAAGCTCAGGTGGTGCCACCTATACGTTACACCGACCAGCACGATGCCTCTTCGACGGAATCGGCTGATTGTCGGCGGTATCGACAGTCAATGGCAAGCGGCTTGGTGGACATGCAAAACCTGGCCAAACAGAACGTCGGTTACCTATATCTCATCACCTGTATTGACATCTTTTCCAAATACGCTTGGGTAGTCCCGATTCGAACCAAAAAGGGGTCTCAGTTGATCGACGCTTTTAAGACCAACTTTGCCACGTGACGTCAACCGCTGTATTTACAAACGAACTACGGGAGGGAATTCCTCAACAAAGGATTTCAACAGTTTTTACAACAACATCACGTGTTGTATTTCCACAAATGGAATGAAACGAAAGCCCGTGTGGTGGAGTGGTTTAATCGGACGTCCAAAGGCCGGATGTACAAGTATTTTACAGCGTCCAACACACGACGCTACGTCGATGTCGTACTAGCTTTGGTGGAAGGTACAACAAGGCTTATCCCTGCAGTGTTGGACGAGAACCGACCGAGGTCACGGTCAAGCAGTAAGACGTCGTCCGCCAGCCTTTATATGAACCGACCACCACACCCCTGAAACGAGCTCAGTTTCAAGTGGGGGACCAAGTCCGTATCAGTAAAGTCAAAGGCTTGTTTAAAAAGGGGGTATTTACCGAATCGGAGTGCAGAACTCTTTCGCATCAAACAACGTCATCCTCGACGCCCGGTCGTGTATACGTTAGAACACTTAAACGCCGAAGTATTGGCTGGTACGTTTTACGAGGCTGAACTACAACCCGTCACCACCACCCCTGCGGATTACTACCAGGTGGAAGCGATACTGAAAACGGAAAAACGCCGGGGTAAGACCTTCCATTGGGTCAAGTGGTTGGGCTGGCCTACGAGTTTCAATTTGTGGATTACTGCAAGTTTGCAACCGCTTTGAGACCTATTTAAAATACCCCACGCCTGTACGGCGTTCAGTCGCTGGACATCCCTCGATGAAGAGACCTCGTGATCGATAAGGTATGGACCGACAACCCTGATGGACTAAGATCCCCAGTGGCACACAACGTGTCGGTGTGGTGTGTATTGTTCTACTCACATTAGAACTGTGGGCGGTCGTCCTCACCCTGGGCGTGGTCTGGCTTACCGCTAGATTTAACAGAACGAACCTCCTCGAGCGTGTCTGTGCGGATCAATCTCAGCAAGCGCTCCAACCTCACAGCACTCCACCACCTCAACTTCTAGAGACCACCACGAACACCTAGTTCAACGACGTCACTGACACCCCGGTCACCATCACCGTCACTGACGTCACTGACATCCACATCACCAGCGTCACTAACACCTACGTCACCAGCACGGCTATCCATAGGTAGCGACGACCACCACTAGCATGGATACACGTTTTCAACACCCATTCACAGCCCTCATCGCTAGCGCAATGGGGAGTGGCAAGGACTTCTTACCCCAGCTCTGCTCCAACACGCTGTCAGGTTGATTCAACACGACCGGATCGGATCGTGTGGTGTTACGGGGAATGGCAGCCGCTCTACAACACGATGCCCTGGGTGGACCGACAGATGTTTAACCCTAACGTCAAGACGGTCGTGGCGTGGTCGTTGACGATCTCATGGCTGAGGCCGACGAGCGTGTGACGGCGCTCTCGAATCGTGAGTGTCGTGTATCTGGTTCAGAACTAGTTTCACTAGGAAAAAGACGACCGCACGATCAGCTTAAACGCACAGTATTTAGGGCTGTTTAAAAACCTCAGGGATGCCTCACAAATCGACCACATCGCCAAACAGATGCACCCGTGCCATACGGCCTTTGTGCGAGAGAGTTTTGAGAACGCGGCACGGGAGCCCCACGGATATTTACTGATTGACTTGAAGCAAACGACGCCCGATCATCTTCGTTTACGCACAGATGTCGTCCCCGGCGACATGCATGTCATGTACATGCGGAGGGTATAAACAAAACCCGCATACGTCCACATGAGCCAGTCTTCAACACCCCCACCTTGTGGATGAATGGATTAACAGCACGTCTGCTCGCGTGAAGAAACAAATACTGACGTTACGTGTCTTGGCTACAACTCCACCTGACCTTGTCCGTACCCTGACCCGTGGTAGTGACAACCGTGTGTTGACGTGTCTGTGCAAGTATGCTAAAAACACGTTGCAGGGGAACGTCCCTCTCCCACAACGTCAGAAGGCTCGATTGCAACCGTGACGGCTCTTGGCGAACAAAACCGTCAGTCTGAAACGAAAACGAGCCGTCGATCGTCAAAGAGGTGGCTTTTTACTCAGTGTTCTAGCGACACCCCTCATAGGCCTCGTGAGCTCGCTGTTGACCGGGAAACGTTAACATTATCCACGATCCGCTTCAACGCGCAGAAGGATGACGTCGGTGAAAAAGATAACGTTGGTGGAACCGCGGTTATTGGACGCGTTGCAACGCGCTGCTACCGCCACCACCAAGACACACGACCCACCCCATTCCACCAGTGCAGTGCAGTACTCTGTCAACCAACCCGTCAAGGCGTTACGCTCGATCAAGAGATGGAAGCGATATTATGACGATCGAACGAGAAAATTCAACAGTACCATCAGACGTTGCAGTGTTTTGACCTTTCACAATCGTCTCCGTGGGACGATCCACATCACCCTCAACACCCCTGGGACTCAACGACCACCGTCACGGACGTGACCGTCACCGCAAGCGTCTCATCAGCCGTCTAATCACCCTCAGCCCTGGCAGCCTCCACGTCTGCGGTGTCCAACGCATCGAAGACAAAGTGCTGAGCAGTATCCCTGTCCGTCTTTGTTAAAAAGCGCACGCTTTGTTACAACGCATCAAGACGCGTCTGACCACGGGCTCGAACGAGACGGGGGACCCCGAGCATCCCACCTTCAGCCGATCGGTCTTGGAGACACATCGCCTCGCACACTCCATCATCCGGTGGGCGTCCCCATAGGTCACGCGGGCGGGGATGCCGCGGCACTCTCTTGCGCACGCGGCGGATCGGGCTGCATCCATGCGGCGACCTACTGGGCGACAGCGACGTCCACCGCTCCGTTGGAGTCCCTATTAAAAGACCGACCCCTAGCTCTACCAACACAGTCTCATGTGACGACCCGTGGGAACAAGATGTTTACGTGACCTACCAAGCAACAGTTCCGTGGGGGTGTTTCCCAATAATACGGTCACGTATTACAACTATTACGACTCAAATCCTCCAGGCTATCCGGTTGACAGGTGAATGGGAATGCGGTTTAGATAGTGTCCAGTACCCCCAGACGTGGTTCAACACCCAACAAGACCGGTGTACATCGATATCATCCAGATGACCCGTCGATCCATGGAACCCATGCATCGACTCACGCTACCTGCAGGTACTATCCCTCACCCAAGGTGCTGGCCAAGGGTTTGGACAACTTATTGAAAGACAATCATCTCTCCACGTTGTACGACATCAAATACGCCTTGACCTTGAACCGCGTCAGGTGTTTCAAATGACGTTCCATAAGAAAGTTCAGTTTTGGTAAAGTCAGTGACTGGCGCAGTTGATGGGGATGGAGATCGACAACATCGTCACCATACCGTCTGATGATCCGCACGAAGGGATACCGAACCGGGAGAATGAACTCGATACCGGACTTCAAGCGTTGTACCTTGGTCGGTGATACCCTCGCCCCTCTGTTGCGAAGCCTATCTTAACTACTACACACAACAAGTCGGTGGCGGTGGGTTGAACGTCTTCAGAGGGGGTGTCCATCAACGGGGGCATGGTATGGGAAACATCTTAAGCAGTGTGTTCAAACTGATCAAACCGCTAGCCTTGTAGCGATCGGTCGACAGGCGTTGAACAGTGGTCTGAACGCTGTAGAGGATGTGGTCAAGGGCGTGCCTGTCAAACGGGCCATGAAACGCCGTGCGACGGAAGCCTAGGGTTTCTTTCAGGCCAAGGCGCCACACCTCAGACCCAGCGTAGTATAAAAGATCGGTCGATACGTTCCGGCGTCAGTCGAGCGAGAACCTCTACGAGACCCTCAGTGAGAACCCCAGTGAGATCACCCTGACGGGTTCAACCCGATATCTACGGCCCAAAAAAAACCATTCGACGCGTGCTCACCAAGTACTTCGCCGTCCCCCAAGGGCAAACAACCGTCAACGAACAAAATGTGTTCCTGGGTGTACCGAAAACGCCCCATTCTCTGCATGGTGAACATGGTCATATTCAACTTGTTCACGGGTGTGGGGAAAGCCTACCGAGGCGACGGGAACAACATCTCCCGCCACGAGTTTCAAGGTGGCTTCACCTTGTTCTGTTTCGACCTGTCCCCCAACTTACACAGCGACGCTGAGTTTATCCCGATTCAGAAAGGCGACCTCTGAATGGGAAATGAACTTTTCAAGACGAACAACGTGATTTGTTACGCGAAATTCGACAACGTGATTGAAGTGGACCGTAACCAGCAGATCCTGTGTGACTTTCAGACCTAAACACCAAACAAAAAAAGAAAAGATAGAGAAAGAGACACGACACGCCACGATGAACACCACGCAACTGGAGCGAGTGTTGGCCGAAGACACCCGGACGTCGCACGTGTTTCAAGGCGTGTATCCCCGGAATCCTAGACCACCCAACACACACCCTCCCGTCGGGTATATCTTGAATACGGACCCGTTCGATCGACCAGGTGAACATTTGGTTGCCGTGTTCTTTGATCAGGAGGGGCAGGACGAGTATTTCGATTCGTACGGCTTACCTCCTTTGTCACCCGTGATCACGCGATGGTTAACCGATACGAGAAATCGTTGGACGTGGAACGCACACACTTTACACAGTGGCACGACGGCCGTGTGCTTGGCGACTCGAGACGACTCGGCGCTCGAAACATCCCCATGTCGCAGATCGTGGCCCTGTTTGAAGGCCCAGTCCGGAGAACGACGTGATGGTGTACCATATGATCCGATGTGCTTTCCTGGTCTATTGTGTTATCGTTCGTGTTGTTGTTAAAAAGATAATAAAAATGAGCACTCACCAAAAAAATTCGTGTTGTGTTCAGGTGTTGTGTTTTGTTAAAGTTAGACGTGAATGTGTGTGTGTGGGATGTTTGGGTGTGGGGTCTGGTGTTAGAGCCCTTGGAGCTACCGTCGATTACCGACGGGCTTCTCCGTGTGGTTGTATGGTGATGCCGTCGAAATGAGACTGCCAATCTAACCATTGATCAGCGATGTGGGTGGTGGATCGGCGTAGTGTGAAGACCTCCCTCGGTCTCTGTGGGTAACCAACGGGCGTAGTGACTCGCGGGCATGTCTGACACAAGGCAGACGAGGTCAAAACCCACAATCTTTCAACACAGCTTTCCACCCCGTATCTTGGTGACCCCGGCTTCGTGGTGGCGGGGAAGATGATCGAAGGCCCACCGACGATATTGTCTTTCGAACACGTGTACATGTCCGCATCTCGATCCTCCACCAGTGATAAAGAATCAGACAGGTCTTAAAAACGTAGCGTAGTGTCAAGCCGGGAATGCTGATACACTGTTTGAATACATATACCCCTAGGTCACGATAGAAGGTGGCCATTTTGTCTGCAGCCACTATGAAGGGGTCCATGTCGAGGCTAGGAAATCTTTCAGGGTTGACCTTCCCGATCCCACACGTGTTGTAGCGACGTGTACTCCTGGCTGGATAGTGCCGTGTTTTTCAACGTGTTGTTAAACGCCTATAGTTTGGTCGCAATAGTTTGGTCTTTAACAGCAGCGAACGGAGGTGGCCTAGGTTAAGACTGACCCGGAATCTGGGCTGGAATCCGGGCGCCTAACACCGCTAACACGCTCTCAAACACCGCTAAATCGGCCTCTGTTATCTCGTCCTCCGTCGTCTCGTCCTCCTTCAGGTCGGGCGGGATGCTGCTCTCTTCGACGGCGCAGTTAACTACGCCTCTGGGTAAATACAACCCCGCAAGTATCACAAGAGAACATCGTGGGTAGATAGGTAGTTGCAGCTATCCGCAAGGCAAAGCAGACAGATAGGTCTGTAATGAAGCGCAACCTGCCGAGACCTCCTTTTATAGTCGTGGCGCGAACCAGTGAATCGGGTCCAACCGGTGTCAACCGCTTCGCGGCGCATAAAACACACTCGGAAACGACAGCTATGTCGTTCTGGTGATTCAGTGATCTCCCTTGATCGTGCCACGTGCTACGCTCAAGGAGTGCGCCCTGTTTGACTGCACCATGGTGTGGGCGCCATGGTTTGTTCACTCTTTAGTCTATTAAATGACAAACGAATGACTCAACATAAAGAACAGATTACTCTATATACAGTTATATGTATAGTATAAAAAAACATAAAGGGCTACAGTACAGTCTCTTTGACTCGCTGGCCCCATTGACATCAAGGGGGATTAAATTTTACCGTGTACAGTGTACATAATGACTGAAGCAGACGAGTTTGAGTGTGACGTCACTTGTTTACGCAAAACCAGTCCTGTGGAGTGTTTCAAGAGGACGCTTTCTCCATCGCTCACACAACGTGTGAACGGGACTCAAAGTAAAACGACTATGACCAAAAGATGCTCACCCACCGAAGCAAGCACTAACACACACCTACAGGTCGTGACTACACCGTTTTCATTAGTCTATCGATGAAAACAAACGCTGTTCAACCCCACCCACACGACTGTGGACAGTCAATCTTATTCCATATTAAAAAGTTACAGTTCAATCGCTTTAAAAACCACAACACGAGAAAGCCCGTCTGCGCTTGTCCTAAACAACAACTCAACCTCAACAGACTACGACACCCAAAACGTCAATCACCCCGACATCAAACACAAGGAAGCAAACTTCAGCTTTGTTTTAGATCTCTGACCATGTCAAGCCAGCAAATTTCTCACAGGTCCGCGCTGACTGTATATACAGAGAGGACCAAGCCAGACAACCATTCTCATCAACCCACAACCTACCCGCTACCCGGCTACTACCAGCCTGCTACCAAGATGCTTAATGAACCCGAACAACCTAACCCGCCACATCCCCGTGACTGCTATGAAGAAGTCTGTACGTACTCTAGATGTAGAAGACGGCTGGAAGCCATATATAACAGCCATGGGAATGTTGTCGTAGGGTGGTTAAATGCAGCGGTACGAATAGTCAGAATGGTCCACGTCAGGCGACATGCACAAAGACCCGACGACGACCACGCACTCGACCTCCACAACTGAGGTATACAACAGGCCACGCTTAGCTGAACACACAGACAGACCAGCCATCCAACTCACAGCCTGTGACGTACATCTGCCCGAGGCAAGGCGGAAAAGAAGATCGTCGCATTAAGCCTCTCTTCCTTTCTTACCTTGCCTCCAAAGGCGATAAAA
>JAVFBX010211130.1:0-11940 GCA_034783855.1 Mopalia kennerleyi
AGAAGCAGCTCTTTACTAGTATACATGTGAACAGCCTTAAGCTTTGGGGCGTTATTTAAAAGACAGTTCTCACTTATTTAGACAGCTAATAAATTCATGTTATTATCTCATAAATGATCACTTACACTTACTTTAACTAATTTCTATAAATAATAGATCAGAGACCTAATCAGTGTGTAATTAGTTCCACTTTAATAGGCATTATGTGAATTTCCTCCCAATCAACTTTCACAGCCAGTGTTAAATGGACTGGTGTTTGTTATGGGTATTTAATTACCATGAATAGAGCTGGATTTAATCAAATATACCAGTAAGAGAGGGGTGTGAGATCTAACACTTTTGTAATGGCTATAATTGCCCCAGGCTGGGGGGTCTGATGTTAAGTGATTGGGCAACTGAGAGGAAGGGGGTAAGGGTGTATTCACTGTAAGTGTGGAATGTATTTTATGGCAGAATAGTTGGGATTATCACAAACCACATGGGGTATACCCCAGTACATTGTGTGGTTTGGTTTCTATCTGCTGATTCACTGTGGTACAACACTCCTAAATACCTAGACTTCTACAAGATAATAAAATATTTTTATCCTCCCAAAAATGTTAAATGCTAAAAAGTAAAAAAAATGTCTTAGTTCAGTGTAATATTACTTGAAATTGATACATGACAATCCTTAAAAAAAACTTTTAATTTTATTTAATTAAAGAAAAAACCATGTTGATAAAGGTTTATAACCTGAATACAAACAGCACACTCAGCTTGCTTGATTGCATTACATCAGCTATATTCAACAAAGTTTGTACAAGTCACAATGACACCTATGGACTCACACAATCTATACATAAATGTAACCCAAAACTGCTAAATAAATAAGTAACACAAACTCTATTGTTTTACTTTAGGGCTATTAAACATTATCTTGTTGCGTTTGTAATCAGATATTTGGGGCTCTGAGTCTGCTGGGATTGCCAACAAAAACACTTCCATTTGTGTTTATGTAAATAGGTATGGCGTGTTATAACAATTGTATACAAAGTGACATTAAATTCCCGCCTTGCCTCAACATCAAAATGAGGTTTGCATGTTATTTATCAAAGTGTCTAGGAGATAAATTGATGTGTGATTGGGAGTGATTGCCTAGAAGGGAGATGTTCAGCGGGGAATATTGGAAATAGGTGGCAATGAGGTTTACTGGGAGAACCATTATAAAAGCTGCCGTTGCAATCACCTGAAGGCCGAATGACCCACCCGGCCCGTTTTCTAAAAGACGACCCCCTTGGGGTACTGACTCCCCAACAATTACTGAAATTGGACGTAAGGTCTCACAGGCATTCAGCATTCAGAACACATATCACAATATCTTCACATCCACCTACCAATCTCATTCATAATTCAACATCATCCCACAGACAAGTGAACAAAAACCTAGGAATAACTACCCTCCAGGGTGAAACACCATCACACATCACATCCAATAAAGCTATACATAAGCAAAAAACTCTTTTTACAATTCAAACTACCTATATACAGACATACTCAAGTCCATCCTATCAATTTTAAAACAGGCTCCATGCTGCTACAATACGGTATCTATGTATTGTAAGAGACAGTATTGTTTTCTTATTTATTAATCTATAACAGACAGAAAGTTTGCCTGACTTGATATGTTATTAATTAATAGTTCTGTTTGGGGCTTTGTTGAATTTGTTTCATAGCATTGTTACAGAACAAATAAATGGGATCTTCATAGACATGGAGATCAAGTTTCTAATAAATTATTGAGTTACAGCTAGCTGGTTTCTTTGTGACAATGAAGAGTTGTAGACACTTTTCACTCCATTTTATCTGTATTTGTTTTTCGTTTTTGTGTTTGATCGTGACCGACAATGTCACATCACTAATATAGGTGAAAGATTTATACTCTGGTTGTGTAGACAGACCATCATAATCTGAACCCATTAAAAAAACATGCAACCACAAAACCATATACCGATTGATTGACTGGTGTTTTAGTACTTTTACACTGTACTTAAGGGTATTTCACTTATATGACCCAACAAGGTATTCCCACAATAATTGACACTAGCACAAATAAAATGTGAAGCATTTCCATAATGTTGGAAAGTTAATTTTCCTCCAGTGCTAAGTAAAGACAGTATGGCTACTCCTCAAACAAACTGTCCTTAGCCAGAGGGCCCAAATTTTGATACCATTTAGAGAAATTACGACAATAATATATTATTGGCCTTTAAGACAAGGAGAGACAATTGGTTATCTACTATACTGTGATCTGAGAACTTAAACATTTTTTTTTATTTCCAGCAGTGATAATCTGTCTTATTTAAAATGATTCCTAGATTCTAGAATATAAAATTTGATACCAATCTTTACTGACTCTTTAATTCAGCTAAAGCTGCAGTCAGCGGTATATAGAAATTGTTGGGATTTGCTTTTTGTGTTTTATCTGTTGCCAAATGAAATTATTTAAATACAGTCATTTAAATTTATTTGGAGCTTCAGGACATTTGCTCTGTGGTCTAACAAAGCGCGTAAACGTTTCAGTCAGGGGTACCAATGTAAGAGAATCGTTCGATTTAACCCAACAGGCATGACCGGAATACTGTGAAATAAGATACGGGAAGTTTCATTCTATTAGATAGGAATAAATTCCCTCTGGGTTGCCAGTCTACCATCCCAAATCTCCTAGGTTGTAAAAGTCCAGATAGTTTCTGATAAACAGCCCCCACGTGCCAGCTGAATTGCTTCTAATTACTAACAAATAGCACTAACACCTCCAGTTAGTTTGCTTCGAGCCGTTCGGACCAGCCGCAAGGGATAATTACTAAGATCAACTCTCCCAGAGACAGAGTGTATTTCCCGGCGATAAGACGCCGCGATCGCTCCAGGAGAGAGCGATACATAATGACAATGCTCAATATAACTAAAGACATTGACAGTCAATCGTCTGTTGTCCATTTCTCCATCTTCAGGCAGGGTTGATATGGCAACGCGTGAAACGACTTCAAAGAGAATATTTGATACATATGGTGTGTCAGTTACACATCTGTTCTGTCGTTGAAAGTGTAACTACACGAAAGGAGCACTAAAATTTGTATTGGCCAGCGCTCACCTTTGTCGTTTTCAATGGACAGTAAATAGCGCTTGAACACAAAGGCCGATCTGTCACTAAAGGCTATCTTTGTATCTCTTTTTAAAATACACATATCCTTATTACAAAGACACGGTCATTTAAGAAAAGAAATATATCTTCATATCTGCCGAGCCCTTTTCTCCCTCCACAAAAGAATACAGACATGAATTCATATTTGTTCAGCAAGCCCAATCATGAAATCGCTGATCAACTGATAGGCATTAGTTATCTTCAAATTTGTCATTCTATATAAAACGAAATCTGCACTTACAAAACAAAATTTAACCACCATAATCTGGCGATATCTGTAAATTGTCAATGTCAAAATCTACCAAAGCTACAGATAATGGCATCATCGCAGCATGAATATCTATCGTGAAAGGTCATGAAAGAACTTACCTGTGAAACGATATGCATTGTCATAGATACACAAATCAAAGCCGTAGCTTCAATCTTCCGGATGTTCTTCATTAATATTTCCATATTAATTATTATCGACTATAAACACCTTAATAATCCATCATACTGTAAACCAAGTATTGAGACAAGGAGCGCGAAGTTGAACCATATGATCCAAAGTTGATATGCAAAGTAAGCGTAAAATCCAATTTCAATACGTTAACTTAATCCTTGTAGTTAAATCCACTGGTGTAAGTGACAATAATAGACGTACTTTATCCTCTAACGATAGATAAATGTGTTGTTAGGCTGCACACATGTTGTCATTGTAAGGCTGTGGCCATGGGGTACTCAGGTAATATCCCTCACCCAGAGCCTCTCACCAGGTGCCTGGGAACATACTGCGCATCACAGACGCTCACATCGTGCCCCACAGGCTGCCAGTAAAGAATAAACAAATCCTCCGCTAAGCCAGTTTATCGGGTGTATATCTAGACCTATGCAAAAATTACTATTAAAGAGCTGTCAGCTGACGTTAGTTCCACACATGTCCAATCCACACAGAATAATTTTTAGATATGAAATCTAAACAACCTCGGACTTGCTTATCATCGTGTGTACTAAACGCCTCACTTCTCCACTACAATGTACTGTATTAATAACGCTGATGGGATGTTAGACACTCATCCACGTCAGTATACTCTAATCCTGAACAGCTGACCAGCCCAACTCCACAACTTTCCATGACGAGATGGAGGCTTTAAGCGGTCTGTGCCTAACTTGACAGATATCGGCAGACCCTTGTACTGGGAAGTTTTACATTAGCCCTCTTACGAGACCTAAGTGAATAATGGGCGAGTCCATTCGCTGCGTCAGGTTAAAAGATGCTCCCTATATCCAGTTGCGTTTCCTCAAGTGTTTATTCCTCTTCCCGTCGGTGAAATCTCAACAAACCAAACCGTCTCCGGAATTCGGGCAACAAGGACTATTAAGCTATAGAGAGGCCAGACGATGAGGGCTTTGATACATTTAAGCCGGGGAACCTTTAACGAAGCAAAACGAGGAAATATTCCACAAATGTTAACACTAGCACTCTAAACTTGATCCGCGCTCCATTTGTTGTGGGGTTACACGCAAATATTTTCTGAGGTGGACGCGGAAAATATTAGTGACAATATTTTCTTAGCTCTGTCAACAGACCAGAACGTGATTAGCTGGAAGAAGCTTGGATGGGCGGCGGTTGGCCATGCTCTCAGCTCCATACCGACTGTTACAATAGGCAACTGATTGGCACAGCCTTGAAAACCACCAGTGAATGTGTCTCAAACTTGGAGTGCCATAGATACAGCAATAAATTTAACAAATGTTGAAAAGCTTGGCGCAAGGAACCCAGATTTACTAATCTGTTCAAAACTCAGCTGCGTTTATTGTGAGTTTAATAGCAAAGGTCAAGCTACAAACTACATGAATCAAGCAAACCGCACGTACAAACATTAGGCAGATAGACTTAGTATATCTCATAAAGACCTACATTATCTACACTATGTACTTGTTTTATTTAAAGACCAATTTACATGGTTAATAAAAATTAGATCTCAAAACCGCTCCCCGTGTTTTGTTTGTCGCTATATTGAGATCTAACGCAATCACTATACTGCATGGTACTGTTCAATTAGGTCAAACTTACTGGTTTTACGAAAGGCCACAGTTTCAGTTTTCCAATAAAAACACAGATAACACGGGGCCATGGTAAACACCAAATTCGGCCAAAGCAAGCAAAAGTTGTGCAATTTTCTGCTGTGTTGATGTTGTAAGTTGCATGTAGTAAACGCTCCAATCAAAGTTTGTCATTTGAATGGTGTTTGTTGATCCGTTTGTCATGCAAAAATATGCAGTCTGCAAACTTCGGTTCGTCTGCGGAAATCTTCGGCTTTTACAAACCAGATTGTAGAAGCAGCATGTGATTGGTCAATTAAATAAACCAAATCGACATTGTAAGTCGGGTGATTGCGTAGATCTCAATATAGCGACAAAGAAAACCCGGGAAGCGCTTTTGCGATCTTATTTCAAATAGATTGTGTACATGATATGATTATTAGTGTAGCTTATATAATTAACCCCCTTTAAAGTGTACTTATTAGCACAAATTTGTTTGTATCTCCATCGATGACATATATTAATAACAAATGTATGAACGAAGTGCACAAAAAGGTATCTGAATTATAGCAACGGGACACAAAAGGAAATGCCACTTTGTTCGGCAGATGTGCTTTTTCTATTTACACAGTCCGAAACAAACATCTGCTCTAGTTTTTTTTACTTTGGCATCATTTTAGTCTTGTTTGGCGAGAATAAGGATGGAAGGCAAATGTCTAAGACGTGTGACACTAAACTGATCGTGCTAAGTCGTATCGTGCTTACCCCCACAAATATCCTATATACGTAAGTGTATTATACAAGTATATCCTACAAGCGTCTGTGTTGTCACGGTGGAAATATATTTTAAAAATCTATTTAAACGGTTCAATGAATCTTCTGTGTATTCTGTTCCTTTGTTTGATCCTTTTTTTTAGTTATTCAACTTTTGACGTCGGTTTTATTTATTTTAGTTGTTTTTGGTTTTGTTTGTTTGCTGTTGTTGTTTCGGGGCGGTTTTTTGTTTGGGTTTTTTGGGGTTATTTTGTTGTTGTTTTTTATATTTAACCATGTACATAAGTCGGTTCTCATCGAAATGTATGATAACATTTTAGGTCATATAATGTAACACTTTTAAAGTTGCATTTTGCATTGTCTCTATACTTTGCTCATCACCATGTCCAACACCACTTTTGTACTGGCCGTTCCTGGCCTCATACAAAACAAATGTCTCTCTTTCCGTTTCTATCGTAATTCCACATGCCAGCTTAACTTTAAATGTTCGTGTCGCACACCCACTCCGCCAATAGTATAACACTTAATCAGTCGACTGCATCGTTACCTTCATGAATTCAGCATTATTGCGGGGTCCTGGCATTTACCACTGTGGGTTGAAGTGTTTCTTCCAAGGTAGACGGTTTGAGTATTGTCCTGTGTTTTACATTAAATACCATGTGGGATTTCCTTACAGGCGAACCACTTCCATGTACACTTGTAAGACTGACTACAGCATTATCAATCACACACCCACAGAACCTATTGTTTGCACGGCACACCGAATGGACTATGGACTTTTACGCATGCCAATCGCTTTCAACTCAAATTTGGCATGTTGAGTTGCAATGGTGTATGTTAGTGGCTCAGTAATATCATTAGTCGGGACATTTATCACAGGGAGTCTGTGGAAAGACTCCTCAGACGTGCTAATTTCATTAATCATTGCAAGCCTCTTGCCAACTATTGTCTGGTCAGATAACACGGACGTCTTATCCTTCCAGTGTTACATTAATCCATCACACGTCGCTACAGTTTATTGGTTTTCTGGTGCTAATTCAGTCGAAATCTTCAGAAAATATATTGGTATTTCTGAGTTTTTGGTGCTACTTCAGTTCAGATCTCGAGACACCAGGATGTTATGAAAACCTTATAAGAGGTTTGGATACTGAGACAGACAGCATCACTTGACGACCGAATCGTCTCCCAGTGGGATCGATCTGCCGGACTAGGTGTTTGGACACGGGTTTCTAAGGTTCGTCTTGTTCCACAATAAGAATAGTCCAGCTCAATCAGCTGGCAGCAATTTGTCTCGGAAAATTCGTGCAAGCCATCCACGTGGTCACTAGAGTATTTGTTAGCTCGTGGGTAAATACTGGATAAGAGAAGAATTTGATCGGCTCGAATACCCGTGTCAAATAAAACACCTCTTAGACCGTCCTTCTCTGCACACAATCTTCTTAAAGAGCGGTCGATACGAGATCAATGTAGACAACTGAAGTTAAATTCAACAGAGGTAAGTGATCCATCTGCCACTCCAGCCAGGGCGATTCCAGGCAATGTATCAAGATACCCCCTCGCCTCGTGGTCTCCGGAACTGGCCATCTTACAACCCAATACATATTATATAGTTTTTGTAGTGGATGGGTAGACTATTAGCTCTGTGTATATCCAGTCATTTCGAAGCTTTCAACAGGATGTGCTTATTATAAAACTGTTACAATTGCTGAAAATGTCTTCACAAAAGAGCCCAATCCCGTTAAACGGGAGTAGGACAGTCCTGTTGTCATGTAGCAGTCGAGTTAAATCATTTTCCCACAGAGCAAAACACTTCACATTTATGGGATGCAATACACCGCCATCATGTAGTGAAATACCCTTGAGCAGGAGGCTAACACCCGTCAATTATTCTACAGTATTACGTTTTCTTAAGATTATATTCGGTGAATCACTTTATCTTCTGAAGCCTGTCCAAGTAGACTTATCCGTCCGGTGTTCACTTTTTTTTATCTCCCCTCGGAGCTCAAGTTTACAACCAGACCAAAGCTTTTGTTTATTCTATCTTAAAAATAAAACAGAGATCAGATTATCAATCGAAATATCTCAAAGATTTACTGTGGCAAGGAACAAATAAAAACTAACGTCCTGAACACGTGTGTTTGTAAATCCATGTTAATCCTTTTTTAGCTGGAGGTGGGGAATGGTTTGATGCAGATCAATCGAGAAATAACACTGGGCAGCACTCGGAGGAATCGTCCGTTATTTAAACAGAGATCGCACACAACAAACAACATGATAGCACTAAGACAATTATTTTGCAAAAATCAACAAATCTACGCATTCAGAAAGAACTGTCTTACCATTAGCACGCAGAATATTTTTTAAAAATCAAAGATTACTTGGAGATGTAAACCGATCGTTAGTTAAGCACGGCGATATGGGCAATCGTATAGTATTGTTTGTTTGTTCGATTGGAGTTCAACACCGTATTTATATGTTATTTTACTCTTCTGATGGCGGCCCTGCCAATTGGGTGAAGGCAATTACACTGGCAACAATCAAAGACAAGACAGGACAATCACAGTATACAATACAACGACATCACGAACAGATCGGCTTTATGTGGCCCTTTAGCTCCGGGAACACCCTCAACCCTCAGCCAATAGCTCAGTAGACGTATCCTGTTGAAAACTAGATTGTGTGTTAAAGGATCGAGATACAGGTGCGTTCTTAACCAAATATTGTCCAACTGCCTGGCACAATGTCCATTTTATCAAACAGTTCAAACCATTCGGACTGCAGGATTGCCACAGTTATAGTGCTACATCGTAGACTACACTCTTACAAAAAAATAGCTCTAATGAAACCCTTTTGTGATGTCTGTATTGCGTCCTGTCGTTGTCCTGTCTTTGTTTGTTGCTATAGTGGTGTCGAGGGAGATTTCCTTTACTCATTGGGCTGGCACGTCGTCAAATAAGTGAAATACCCTTGGTACGACGTTAAACCCCAATAAAAGAAACAAATGTTAAAGCAAAGAACCGCTTTTGCCGTTATGTTTTTATACAGGTGGTTCCAGCTACTATAATATTCGAAAACTCCTCATTTCTATTATAACAGTATATGTGACGTCAAAAACACCGGGTTTACGAGGGATGAGTAAGGCAAGGGTTTTTGGACCCCCTATACCATATTACCCCAGTAAAAAATCTTTAAGATTTTTTCCTATAATATGTTTAAGATTTAGTATGCAAAACAAATGTTTTCTGAAATACAGCATAATAAGGACGGACAAATGTGTGGGCATTATATATCTATGAGGTGGCTTACCACTGATGAATCTATGTACAATTCATAAAGATACGTATTCGCATCTTAATCATGCAGTGGGCTGTAATGGCCTAGGTCGCTTTTGGTGCAGGTAGAGTCTAGCGCTCTAACGCAAGTCTTTGAAAGTGTCTAAGTTAATTGGCCCACCCTTCTGTTGGCCAGGTGTCGCCTTAGACTTCATCTTGGACCAGGACATCATTTTCTGCTATTTATTTTAATTAACAGTTGACTGGTGAAGAATTGATCAGGTGATTACGTACAGCTTCGTTGCTATCCATATAAGACCTGTAACTGTATGTAATACAGAGATACGTATACGTATCATACAGATTAGAGTCAGATAGGTGATTACGTACAGCTTCGTTGCCATCCTTATTAGACCTGTAACTGTATGTAATGTAGAGATACGTATTATACAGATAAGATTCTGGTTATAACGTACAGCTCGGTTGCCATCCAGATAAGACCAGTAAGTGTATATAATACAGAGATAAGTATCATACAGAGATAACATCCAGCCAGGTGACTATGGACAGCAAAACATCATGGCTAGACCAGTGCTTCTAGTGCTATTAGAACTCTAGGTAAACTATAATTGATGTTTGTCTACCGTTTCCCCGGCAAGAATGGATAATAACAATGCATATCGATATAAAAGGGATAATACAATCAGATGGGGTATGCGATACAAATGTCCCGCTATAGGGCTGACGACTTTGCTTAATACGAATAAAGAGAAAGCACTTCTCAACCATGAAACCCTGTCAGCAAGTGTTTCTCATTATACCCCAGTATTTATCACCATATTTTTATTCTCTTCGATACATAGGTTTATGGAAGCCATGGCCGTGTCTTAGTGGTTAGCGTGTCAGCGTATATTATTCCTACTTCGATGTACCGTTCATAGATTAGAGTCCGTCTGTCGACCATAAGGTATATGGTTGAGTCACACGAATTTTCTTTTGCTATAATTCCAGTCGCCGTTCTAAGTTATTTGGCTCAAGCAATCCGTCCTCCCAGTCTCAGTTTTAACAGATTTTTCTTTCGCTACACTTTCAGTATCAGTTTTTACTGATTTAAGCTTCGGTTTTAACAGATTTGACCCTTACCATACTTCCATGGGAGTAAATAGAATGCTTTTCAAACAAATTTATCTTTTCCAATATTTGATTTGATTTGATTTGATTTATTTCAATCCAATACATGTCCAAGGACCCACTTACAGGACAGATAACAATAACAGAGATAAATAACAGCAGTAAATTGAAAGATAAAAGTACATATACATATAAATGATAATCTTGTAACAGCAAATAAAACAGTAAGAAAAAAAGCAGTAGCGCATTAGAAATAAAAACTGCCGTAGCTGTTTGAGACACCAAAAGAGTCCGATCGCCTTTTCTTTCTTCCAATCGGCCGCCACGTTATAAAGTTTTTCTAGTCCAACCTTTTCAATTTTTTTCTAGTCGTTATTTGACCCAAATGCACTTTTGTCGAGTTATATTAATACTTTCTACGATAGTCGTTTGTATGTACCTTAGTCTTTGTATTTCTAATTTCTCTTTGACGCATTTACATGGTAGACAAGGAAATATGAAAAACTGCCTTAGCAGTTTGAGACACCAAAAGAGTCCCGATCGCCTTTTCTTCGCTTCAATCGGCCGCCATTTTTTTTATCCGGGAATACAAGGTTTTTCTAGTCCAACTCTAGATCGTTATTTGACCCAAATGCACTTTTGTCGAGTTATAATAATACTTTCTACGTAATTAAAGATAGTCGTTTGTATGTACTTAAGTCTTTTTATTTCTAATATCAGCTGTAAAAGGAAATATAAAAGAGTAAAATCAAGTAATTTTCGTCTAACACACGGTCGTCTTCCCCTGCAAACCGATATAGCATCTCATTAGCTACGCGAGAGAGTTCGTGATTTCATCGGCAAATTAAGGTAAAGCTTATTGTTACATTTCCCTGTATATTGTAATCCCAGGTTGAACGTCTCGTTATATTACCAGGTTAAATTTTTTGAACTAGCGCTACATGAGATTTTAGCTAAGATGCTTCTTGGTTTTGTCAGGTTGTATCTTAAGGCGTCTTCTTCGGGCCTACGAAGATCCATATCTGATTGCCAACAGATCAAAGACATCACGGTCCCGATTTAGTCGGGTACACCGACTTTAAAGACAAATAAATCACCGGTCGTATAACGGTCGGGGCCAAAAGCCAGTAATGGATTCTAACTTGATACCAACTCAGCAAGGACTATCGTGCATCTATCATGGAATAAAAAGCCTATATGAGAGGAATCAACAATTCCCGGATGTTTTGGCAGAGAGTAACTCCCGATGTCATCAAATAAAACCAGACGACGACTACCGCTCAGAGAGCTTTTTATATATTTTTCATGCGAGCAGTACATAAAGTACTTTTGGATGCCATTTGAACGATTTACCCTTCCAGATTGAACTCTAGCTATCGCCGGATCGAATGTTCAGCTGATGTGTATAATATCAGTTAACCATATAATGCAATCATGTTACAAGCTATACGTCTTAACGAACAGCTATGAATGTAATTTTAACAATAAAGAATGAACAAAGCATATTGGTAATTTATGATTCCCTACTTTTAAATCTTTTTAAAATTACGTATGTGTTTT
>JAVFBX010211152.1:0-11939 GCA_034783855.1 Mopalia kennerleyi
AACAATTAAGATGAACGTATCGCTTTGTAGACCAGTTGAATAAACCAAAAGAGACCAATGTCTTGACGAAGCATGTCAACCTTGAGTAAGCCAAGGTGAATATTTTGTCCAAGCTTTATTCTTTATGACATATGATAATTGTGATACAGGTGCGTGTGCTGGCTGTAGAATAGTAAATGGAGTTGGTTACAACCCCCATCCGTCTCGATGTGACTGGTATACCCAATGTTATCCAGCAGGGGAAGGGGAATTCAGATCTGTGTTTCGGCCGTGTCCACCTGGTCTTTTCTGGCAACAGTCAGTTCTCACCTGTACCAGGCCAGACGAAGTGAATTGCCCGTATGGTAAGTTTTTTTAATATCGAATTCCAATTATATATAATGGTCAAAAGCGCTTGTTGTTAATCAAAGTTGTTAAGTTTCTCCCGATGTGTCTCATGACCGTCGGCTGCCCCCGTCAGCTGACTTAAATACAAGAGCAAAATTCTTTAATTTTAGCAGCCTTCCCAATAG
This sequence comes from Mopalia kennerleyi, assembly GCA_034783855.1. Classification (NCBI taxonomy): domain Eukaryota; kingdom Metazoa; phylum Mollusca; class Polyplacophora; order Chitonida; family Mopaliidae; genus Mopalia; species Mopalia kennerleyi. Next base: position 513 of record JAVFBX010211152.1, read on the forward strand.
AAACATTAGGCCTCCACTGTTGTGACGTCCACTTTTATTTATTCAGATTACATACCATACCACCACAAAACTATCAATTAAACAAGCAGCAGGTAACTGAACCAGAATAGTAAATGCCCGTTGCCAGATGACCGTAAGGTACTACAAGGCTATCTATCTCACCTGTGTAGTGCTGAAGGATATCCTTTCATTCAGTACCAGGCGGTTGCTACATGTCTATGTTCTGCCTGTGTATGGTATCAACTACAATTTGGGGTTTTAACGTCGTACATTATGCAGTTAGGTTATGTCACTTATATCATATGATACTATTGACGATACATTCACAGCCGACATCGAAATAAACAACTTATTCAAGTTTTGCTGGATTCCATGATACACACACCCGCGAATTATCTGGTGTCTTCTTTGACAACTGGTACCCATACCTTTCGTTAACTCCAGAAGCCTAACCTAATTGATCACAGTTTGGTTGGACATGACGTCATATCTTAATTTCGACAAACAAGACACTGGGTTGTTTTTTGACCCGATTCGAATCCGATTTCGTCCAATGGTCTCACGTGTTATGGACACAATACCTTGAAAACAACTTCACACATTAAATATTGCCTTACAGAATACTAGTATATCAGGTTAAGGATAAGATTACTTGTCAATAAATTCCCCAAAATGTTATGTCTGTCATCGCGTCATTGTCAAATATTCCCGCTGGTCTCGCGTGAACAGGGTCCCCCTCACGTCAGTTCTCAACCCACCTCGGGAGCTTCCTTCAGTCACAACTATGCATTTAAAAAACATATAGCGCGCATGTGGTACGAATATCGCTGACTTGTTTTTTTCTTCTTATATATATCAAATATTTAATTTAAAACAAAACCCAAATGACCTGTCCACCCTTGTGTAATTTTATTATTAACTGAGAATATCATAACTTAAAAATATCACAGAACGAAAGAATTTTGTCAAAAAAATTAAGTTGGAAAAGGTGGCTTGATCAGATTTTTGAAAATGTTTAAATCCGAAATAGGCTTCATCCAGGGTCCTGGTTTGTTTCTAGTTTGTGTCGATCTAGGTCATCTTGTCTTTATGCAGTCTAAGGACAGTTTGTTTGGAGTTTGATATGCTGTATTTATTGGACACGTGAGGACCACTAACTTTACAAAAGCAGCCAAACACTTTACATTTTATGGTTCTGCTTGTGGATTCATCGCCGCCGTATAAGTGAAATAATCATTTGCACGGTGCATTACACTGAATAATCAATCGATACATCAATCGATCAATCAATCAAAAGAAGGGCCGGTCGATCCGTCAATCAACCAATCAATCAATCAATCAACCAATCAACCAACCAACCAACCAACCAACCAACCAACCAACCAATCAATCAATCAATCAATCAATCAATCAATCAATTAATCAATCATCTAGTCCAACCATCAATACCTCCATCCATCCATCCGTGTTCTAAACATGCTGTCCTTTGCCAGGGGATGCAACAAAACTGAACGGCTGGCCTATCGGTAAAACACAAAACAATAGTATTATTAGACATTGTATGACAGCCAAACAGAGCTGGGGATTTCACATCTCAATGCCTTCTGTTTATATTATATATATAGATCTATGTAACTCCACTTCACCGGATGTAGATAGTGTACCATACCCCGGGTCTTGCCGAGCTTATTGGGAGTGTCAGAATGGTCGTACAGTAGGGGCGAGTTGTTGTGGGAGATTTCAACGGTTTCTTGATGGGCCGGGCTGTTTGGGAGACTTTTCATGTGACGAAGCCTGTCCGTTAGACCATACTGTACCAGCACCAACAGGTATGCATTATCTTTTGACCTTTTTTTTAGTATCATTAATGTCAATTATTGTATCAGTATGGTCAAGTGCCTTATGTTTTACGTAACAATTTGATTCGATAAGCAATAGCTGGTTTCCACATGGAATACAAAGCAAACCCACCTGCGGAAAAATACACATATTATTTGAAAAAATTAACTATAAATGGTACCGGGCTTTGGGGTTGGATAATATGTGTTGATTGGATTTTTAGTCCTCATTCCCAATACTTTAAGATAAACGTGTTTGTTACGAAAAAATGTAAACAATAAAGAAATAATGTCTTAGAAATATTTCTTCACAATTCTTTTAATTTAGCGTGTCATCTCGAAGAACACGAAACGGACCCTCAAAAGTATTACATGTTTGAATGGGGTCTCCGAAGAGAATCAAGTTGTGCGTCTGGTACAGTTTATTCAGTTGCGATTTGTGGATGTGATTTTGGAAACGCAAATGCTGGTAAGTATCATTCAGGTCTGATACTGTGTATTCATGTAAATACCTCAACCAGGTCTGCATCTTCGCTAGACAAGAGTTTTATTCCGAGCTACTCTGCAATACAACATATGATTCGTATACATCTAAACATGAATCTAATAATGATTGAGGATCCGGCGGATGAGGATTCTTTAATATCTAATTTGAAATTTGATGGCATTGGTTTTAATAAATCGATAACACTGTGCCAGAGTGCTAAATGTTTACAAATACTAGTATATATACACCCTCGGAGATATATTAACATCGTTGCACTGGATATGCCTATGTGGGTTATAACACGAGAAAATAAAAAGAAGGGGGGACTTATAAGCACAGCTCACACCCTACTCTTCGCAGACGTATGTATTCAATGTTCTATATGGTGCCGTAGATTCGTATGCGTCCTGTGAATATCTTGTCTTCGCTCGTTACCAGTAACGAAGAAGGAAATTTCTTCACCATTAAGCTTGCTTGCTGTCATCTAGATATGTTATTGCGAAGAATGTGTGTATATATTAAACTATCTGCAAGCTTTTCCTTGAGTATAGAAATCCGATATACATGAAGATGTCGCTGTTAATCGATTGCTTCGCATATCTGGTTCTATTTGGACAAGACACATTTTTCGTGGTACTATTAGAGTTTATCGTAATATGCAATCGTTCTTTGTTCTATTTGTGATACAGATCAAGTGTGCCAACCAGACCTGTATCTTCCATTTGATGACTTTGTTGACCACGCAAGCGGAAGTTGGATCAACAATCAAGGAGCTGAAATCCGTTTCATCGACGGGGCTGTAGGGGGCCAGGCCGCATATTTCGACGGCAGTTCCCGGGTGTTGGTTCCAAGGTTTGCCAGTCACGATTTCAGGAGCAATGTCCTGATAAAACTACGATATCTTCGTGAAGACGACTGGTCCGGAGGACGCCAAGAGGCTCTGATAACGAACGCAGAATGTCAGAACATCCCTTCTATTGCCGTGTTCTTGGACAGGGAGGCCCAGGCAGAAGGCGGACTTATGAGAACAGATGCAAATGAAGTCACGTCTCAAACCTTTAGCACCGTAAGTCCCTATAACATATTCTGTAACAAATTCATCACGTGATTATACGGTTAACTGTAATATCGAACCTATATCAGGCTCGGGGTTCCATGTGACATTGACATTAACCAATCACAAAAGGTTATTCGCAAACAAAATATTGGAAAACTGTAATAAGAAATTTGAAAGGATAAAATGTCACAAACATTAAGTGTCAACATCTTTTATCGAGTGGATTTTGTTGTTGTGTGAGTGAGTCGAAAGGACCTTCACCTGGTTATGTTAAGCTATTGCTGACGCCAAGAAAACTAGAACAACAACCTTTTTACTCGTCAAAATGTAAAATTAGATAGGGATCCAGTTTTTGGCGGGATAAATAACAAGCTGGTCTAATGGGGGTCCCTGTCAGTTACTAGTGTGTTTAGTATACTATAGTGCTAGGGAACACAATATCACAGCTTGAAAAATGACTTTCTTGATATAGATAAGCGGATGGAAAGAGGTGTCCTACAGCTACGATGGTGAATACCAGGTCCTCTCCACCAATGAGGAGGCAGATGGAGTAACCGCTCAAGGTGGGTTATTAATAAGTAGCGTTAATTAATCTGTGCTGACCCAGTGTAATTAGTGCGTATAATCACTTATATTAAGTCCTTAATGTGCCTTTCTTACAGTCAGTATAATGGCTATGGACGAGACGTTATCAGTTTTATTCGCTTCCGTTTTATTTTTAATTGCTCTGTTTCGTCCTTTTTTCTCTCTCAAACCAATAATTTTAGTCCTCTGTTGGCTCATTCGGGGTCGTAGCTACAGTTGCTTGGGTTTAATACGAAACACATAAGGGGTTTATTACCACTGCGTTTTTGTTGAGATCTTAGGGCCGTTTTGTGCCGATCAGCTGGATTAGTGAGACCCCCCTCCTCTCCACCACACACACGCAAAACAAAAGCTGAGGGAAAAAACCCCAACATAGACAATATACAACAAAGTAAAAAAAACCCATTAAAACAGAAAAAAGAAAGAAAAAAAACGTAAACAAGAAAGAAAACTAAAAACAATATTACAGGCATACAGCCACACTGTTTTACTTTAACATTACCTACATATACTAGTATCACATAAAACTGTCTCAAAGCTAAACAAAACAGTTGACAAGTTATTGACATCAGAGATTCGAGAAGGTTTCACTGTTTGAGGATATGACGAGGTCATACATTTCATTCGGTAATAGCTGTATTAGGTAGGCTTATTTAAGCCATTATGTTAATGTTTTGTTAAGAAAAGTCCCAGGAGCCAAACAACTTTTGTCTTGCGTTTGCATTGTTGCACTCGGTGACCCGGAACGGCGAGGGTACATGTTTAAAGCGGTTCAGGCCCATGGGGGTTTCTCTAAACGTTTGTCTGAAGCATCAATTACTATTCCATCATTTCGAATTGGTTGCGGGCGTTTTTAACGAACATGTCTAGAACAACATATTTGTATATAACTCACCATTAGCAAGTCGCTGTAGCCATTCTTAGGCTTCTTTTTACTGATGACTGAAGATCGCGGGCTGTTTGATAGAGCTACTTTAGATGCAGAGTTCTGTATCTCAGATCGTCTATCATTTCATTTAGCCTTCTCTAGAGATACAGTTTGAGCTCTCCTGACCGTGTAATTTAAAATTTTTATAATTGCCGACTTTTATGTGTTCAATAAACTGCTGTCCAATAATTACACGATAAGAAGCGTTCAAACTCAGTAGCTAGGGCTACTTGTGTTCGCCAGACACGGGTAATACGAGTTTTCTTATGAATACAATACTCCTACACAGGAAGTGTAGCATTAATTAAACTGCTTCCGCAAACACACACCGAACAACAAAAATATGTCATATTCAACCGTGCCATCCACGTGGACGAATATACTCGCTTTAACGGGCAATTTGACCCACACATGTCTACATTCTCTCCCATTAAAGGGTTAAAATCATTTAGATTAGGGAATACAAAGCCTAAATTGTGAAGCTGTAAATAAGTAAATTGAATTAGATACACTTATCTAGATTATTATATTTATTAGTCTCTAGAAAACAGCTGAGACTTGCATTTGTTTAATTACTATAGCTTGAGTTTTCGTCAAAATACATGATAAAGCAGGTATTTTCGAACGGAATCAACATCACAGCTACGTTTTGTTCACAAAGAGTGTATATTTGGCTACTCTCACCTTCTTCCGTTGTTTATAAGCGGTATAATCCACTCATCTAGTCTGTTTAAGGCGATTTTGTCAACTTAGACATTCGGCCATCTTGCCAAATCTACCAAAAGTGCAATTTGCTGATAAAAAAAATCATCACTTACTAACGCGAGTCTCCAATGAAAAGGGTGCACAGCTGTTTCGTAAATAAAGCGGAAATATGCATTGACATTTCCTGGATAAACTGGAAAATGGGCAAATGTAAACTTTTAAATACTGCAACAACAACGCTCAACAGTATAGGTTCTTTAAAATAGAATCTGAGAAACTAGGAATCGAGATGACATAACCATGGACAATATGGTCATCAGAATCAATTTATCAAACTCTTTTCTATTATAAAAGTTTTTCAAACGATCGGTCTGTTTGATGAGCATTATTTAGTTACAGTGAAAAGTAAGCTTACATCTTAAGTACTATTGGGATTGTTTGAAATCAAAAGAATATTTTTTAATTTATTTGTATAACATTGTACTTAAAATCATTTCACTCACATGGCGGCGTGTCAGTCTGATGGCTGAAGACACATAATATAAAGGTGTAAAAAACACACCTGGGTACCCCTTTATAGCTATGAGACAACAAGGTTGTGAGGTTATATAAGTCTTTGAGTAGGCCCAAGATGCTGTTTCGACTGGAGTCCGTGTTCGAAAAAAAAAATGAGGACGCTATATCTGTGCTCAGCTAAGAACGAAACCTTTAACAAGGTGTGCACCGTGCTCAACGGGACTGCAGAGTTATTTTTCGATTTGAGTTTGAAATTGAGACCTTCATGAAGGTCAAAACGTGTAATCATTAACAAACAAAATCCCCAAAGCAGCCGACAACACTATATTGTAGCGTATTTTACCTTTATTGAGAGAAGAGTTCCACAACAGCGTGCTCAAGAGATGCTCAAGAGAGCATTGACTTTGTACTCGGCTTAGTGCGGTCTGAGAATATTTTATAACCATATAAAAGAAACACAACTCAGGGGAGCACGCTCTCAAGAGTTTGAGCACAGACTGACTCTGACTGGTGTAGGTTTGTATAACCTCGGTGTCTGGTTAACAAGCAGTTCCTTTCTAACCACCCGTGAATAATATGTTAAAAAGCGAATAGAGAAAGTTACTTATTCTCCGCATGTAAAGGGTGAACGGACACCAATCCTAATAAGAACTCAATATTTCTTCAGATCCTATTATTTTAGCAATCTTGGGACATTGATTCGATAGGTGCTCGTAAATACGAGAATCGTCGACTGGACAAAGGTTTGTAGATTGGTTTTCAAAGCTTAGCATCGATCATTTATTTAGTTACCCACTTCAGTCTGCTAACGGGACCTGTAGCCGATTTGAGTGGTTAGCAGGTTTGCGTATTAATCCTACTTGGATGCACCAACGAGTGAGCCACACGATGTGGCTCCGGCAATGGCGGGGTGGTCTGACGAGGTTTCCTTCTGGTTTTCCACTGTTAAGCGAGGAGCAGTGTGAAGTGAACAATTCGTCGTCATATAAGTGAACTACCCTTGAGTACGACGTTAAACGACAAAGAAAGAAAGAAACAATCAATCAATCTGCTAATGTTATACAATTATCGTGTTCACCAACAGGCAATATTCAAGTGGTACATTCAGCCCTTCACATCGGAGATGGTGCCGGATTCGCTAACTTCCGGGGATATATTGACGAGGTAATTGGACATTTCTTAGTAAAAAGTACCATAATCATGAAAACTACAATGTTTTAACACACTAGTATTTTACCATGGTATACCATGCGTGCATGCCCTTTTAAAAAGTACCATGGTGTACCACGGATTTACCATTTAATGAGGCCAATGTACTGTGGTATACCATGGTATACCATGGTTTTACAACGGTATTTTGGCATACACCGTGGTACATTTTTATAAGGGTGTACCTTGATAACCAAAGTAAACTCTATTAAATACTGTTATTTTGGCTCGTTGCACAATAGTATCATCACATTACTAAGGTATACAACTCAATACATCTTGGTAGGCTACAGATACTATGTATAAGCAAACACGAAAAACCAAAGTGAGCAGGGGTTTACCGCGATATTATTGTGGTAAACTTTGATACTCTTTTTACAATGGATTTTCTTCGTTTAATTAATTTTGATTAATTTGGAAAGTTGAGACGTTCGTCTGAAGCCGCGGTGTATTGTGGATAGGAATGTTTATGCAAAGGGATACATGGTACGTCGTTTTTGTTTGGAAGATTACTTAAGAGTTTTAAAATGTATTACCTGTGTCTATGACATTTACTATAAAACATGTACAACTGTTTACTGATGTTAAGTGACAATGTCAAATCACCTTGTCACCTCGTCAAAGGGCGATGAATGTATTTCTTACATTAGCTATACTACCAACCAGAGGGCGAAGATTGTTATCTGGCTTGTACAGAGATGTCACCTCGTCTAAAAATAAGACTATTTTTTCAACAAATTCAAATTGATTTATTTGATCTTTTCAGGTGTATGTGTATTTGTCTTGTCGACCATGAAGAATATAGAAAATTCACTGTTATGAGGATAACGGGTGTGCACGGGTATATGTTTAAACACTGGGTATTGTTGTGAAATTATGTGTGTGTCTTTTAGAACGAAAACACTGGGTATTGTTGAAAATAAAACAGATTTAAACAACACTTGTAGTCATGTTTTAAAAAAAAATATCAGCTTAGTTTAATTAAATACGCCCCTTGAAAGAATTGGGATAAAAACTTAAAAATATTACTTATACAGTTTTCAACTTCTGTGTTTTTGCTATTTTTACTGTTCAGATTGAGACGATTTCATTCTAGCTGTACGCCTAACACTGAAGGCTGGATAACAGCTGTTGATTGATAACGAATTGGTTTGTTTAATTGTTGTTTGGAGTCATACTCGAGGTTAATTCAGTCATACTCAAGGTTAATTCAGTCATACTCAAGGTTAATTCAGTCACACTCAAGGTTAATTCAGTCATACTCAAGGTTAATTCAGTCATATTCGAGGTTAATTCAGCCACACTCAAGGTTTATTCAATCATACTCAAGGTTAATTCAGTCATACTCAAGGTTAATTCAGTCATACTCAAGGTTAATTCAGTCATACTCGAGGTTAATTCACTCACTTGGGGACTTTTTATTGTAAGAATATATATTCGTGCGAGCGAAACGCTTCACTTATATGGTTGTGTTAGTGTAGCAATAACTGTTGGACACACCGCCGTCAAATTAGTTGAATAGCCTTGGACACGACATTAAACACCAATCAATGTATCTATCTTGAAGATAAACTGCCTGTTTCGTGTCATCTTCTCTAGCCATGCAAGAGTTTTATATCCAATAAACTCTGCATAACAACCCTTGGCGGATAACTCAGGTATAATGGGACTCGGCTTTCAAGCGATTGATAGGATGCGTGGGAACTTCTACGCATCCAATCAGATATTTCGAACTAGTTTGGGGTATTCAACCAACTCAGTGAAATTATTCGATTTGTACCTACCGCTACAGACACCAAATCACCGTATATGCCAACATTGCTATACAAAGTTAACCAAACTGTCAAAACTGTAGTACGACATTCAACATAGATTATCTACGCTGGTTGGATGTAACTGTAAACAAGTTGAGTTAATTATAACCTTGATCTTTTTATCCACCAGGTAGCGTAGCTGAAACACTCGTTGTACATCAATTGTCTGGCAAGGGTTATAATGCAGAGTTGCTCGGGTATAAAACCCTTGGTTATAGAGAAGATCAATGCCTTCTACCAGAATAATGTAAAGACAGCCCAAGATGAATATGTCACTAGACAAAGTTTAAACGGGTTTTATCGGAAGTCCATTATCTAGAAGTGTGAAACAGCATATTCAGTAGTGTATACAGCATTGTTTCTAAAACGTTCACGTTCAACTTCACGCAGCGCCCCATGTGGCAAACTGACGAACCGCCAGAGGAGATAATTTAGCATTTAACTTAACTTTCGCCGCGAACCCGTCAATTTGACCTGGTTTGACCTTGCAATGAGAGCGAAATGCGCACGGAATCATGGGAGTATCTGTGACAAAACAACCAAGATAGCGCGTGTTATGGATTTAAAAGATGTAATGGTAAGGTGACAGAGCTGCAGGCGTATGAACTCCATATTGAGCCGATTGTACATAAATAAATAATCCGGGCGAAATAATTCAAATTATAGAAAGGAGATAAGATTAATAGAGCCAAAAGCACACTTATGAGCAACTACGTATTGGCCCATACCTCCGTATACATCCAAACCCTGATTTTGCTGCCAGGGCAACGAGAACCTTGCGAGGTTTAAGCCATCAGAACGTTCAAGTAGGCCAGGGACTGGTTCTATAGCGAGGTTTAAGCCATCAGAACGTTCAAGTAGGCCAGGGACTGGTTCTATATAGCGAGGTTTAAGCCATCAGAAGGTTCAAGTAGGCCAGGGACTGGTTCTATATCTGGTACTTGTTGTGTGTACCAATTTATTTGCGATCAGCCTTTACGTTGTGGACTTAGATAAATAATGTTTAAATGTATGTCAGTGAATCCTATAAACATTTCTAGATATATTCAGTTGTGCAAAAAATGATATATTTTATGATACAAATGGAAACAAACTTGTGTTAAACATCAAAACATTTTATCATAATTAAAATATATTGGCATTAGCGAAAATGGTAAGTAATTTACAGAGAATGTTCCTTGTTGAAAACAATCGTAGTGGTCGTACGGATACTACAAGGTTATAACCTTGGTCCGTTTTGCTGTAACCTTATGTTCATTACCTATTACCTTTCTGTTTAAAGGCAAATAATAAAAGTACTTTGGGGTTATAGAATAGCCCATTAGTGCAAATATAAGAATGTCACACTAATCTTAGTGTAGTATAAAAGCTCCGATCAAGGTATTTCAGTGCACGAAGGGCTATATACACAGCCAAAATCGGCTTACCGAACGTCAGACGCCGAGACGTACGCTGTACCATCAAACGTATTGTCTGTATCGATCTTACCTCAGTGCGCGCATCGTCACGAGACTTCAAATTCACAAACGGGAAAAATCTTTAAATTCATCTGGCATATATACCACCAGGCAATAACTGTCTACATGTATCACTGTTTAAGGTCTAATATATACAACTATCAAACTTGATTGAGCTCAATAATAACCCCAACGAATGTCCATAATATTTCAACAATATTAAAACAATCTCCTCCAAAATCGATTAATCTCTAAATATTAAACATCTATGAATGTTAAAAGAGAAAACAGAGTAACAGATAACAGATAACAAAGAGCTCATTATCTTCTGACATACTGATCTTCTTGAGCATTACTTTACTTTATATTTATACGAATATTAATGGGCATCTTGCCAACTGTCAGCTGGGCCCCTGCTACATCTGAATCATGAAAGTAGCAATGAAACATGATATAAACGTTATTTCATATATGTACTTCTCTGTCAATGAACAGCGGCATGTAAACAGCGTTGCATAACTCTGTATGTATAAATCTCTCACAAAAAGTTAATCTGGAGCACGATCTAAACAATGTTGACAATTGGTTTAATGGATGGTATTTGATAGAAGCTCATGCATCCGGAACAAAAGCACTGTTTTCAGACACAGGGCCCTACGATACGTCTCTGTTGATTTTCTACCCACCGTGGTGTCTATTTCTACCGCAAACAAAAACTCTGCCCTATGGCGCTTCATCAAATGTTCATATCAACTAGAATATCTTACATGATAAGTAAAATTGTCATGTTTATTAAGAATTTTAAAATGTAATTGAGTTAGAAAAAATTTT
>JAVFBX010211163.1:0-11937 GCA_034783855.1 Mopalia kennerleyi
TTCGGATAACTTTTAATGGAATGGTTGTCAGGTATAAAGAACTGAGAGATAGGGTGAGAGAAAACACCAACAGGGTCCCTTTCTGCAACATCCTGCTCATCATTTTCAAAAGAGGAATTGATAAGATGATCTGTCTCACTCAGGAAACCAGGGTCAGGGGTCAAAGGGTAGGAGGAGAACTGTGAACTTAGGTCATCAAGAGATGTCCATAACTGTAGCATGTCCTCATCAGAAGGGGTTGTGTTGTTGGTAAAGTGAGCCATGTTTGAGGTTGGAATGTCAAGTGAGATATGGTCAGTGGAAATTTCACTCACATATTTATAGGAGATTTTCTCTCCACCACTAGCTTGTGTTTGGTGCCTGAGTTCTCCTCACACCCCAGTTGGGGGTAACTCTAGTGGTTCCTAACTCTGAATGAATCCAGATAGGGGGTATGGAATAAGTCAGACAAAACAGCCTGCTGTGTGTGATCAAGCAATAATCCATATTTTTAATTTTATATTTGTTAGTAGATACATGTACATACTTTTTATGTAATGATTATGATGAGTAGTATTAGTATTTTTAAAAATTTAAACTAGTAGATAAATTACTGTTTTAGTATTGTTGACAATATTTTGTGGAATTGTTTTAATTTCATACCATAGCCGTACTGTATATTTATATACTTAACATTGCAAAGGGCATTAATTGTCCAACACATCGATAGAAGTGTAATTATTGTTGGAGTACATGATATAAGATACATTCTCTTCAGCATGGCATGAAACATTAATCAACCTATCAATATTTAGATTTCATTGTTATACTTTATTGCCAAAAATCCTTACATTTAATCACATTCTAAATATTTTCAAAAATATCTGCTTAAAATATTTTTTTCTGGTGCAAAATAACAAATTTTTTTTTTTTTTACAAAATTACTTATAATTACAATACATAAATAAAATAATATATCAATGAAATGTAAACAAAATTCTTATCATTTCACAAGCTATATACATGTTATTTAAGGTTAAATGTTTAGAATTGTAATTTTATTGTAGTTTGTATTTGTAATTTCGGGATTGTTTATCTAGTCTATGTTTGTTGTCTGATTTCTACTCACACCTTGTATGGTGATTAGCTGCTGTCTGGCTAGCCACTTTACCTGGGTTAGTTTGCAGGTTAGGACAGAGATCAGATTAAAGATCAAACAAAAACACCTGAGTCTATTGTCTTTTAATCAACCTGATGGGGTAGTTGTGGTGCTTGTAGATTCTTGTTTATGTTTTGTTTTGCCGACATATTTAACACAATTATTTTTTGAATTGAGTAAATACAAATGTGGTGTAAAATATTGCACAAGTTTTTCATCAGTGTTGTGACAGAAAGTTATATTGTCATCATGTTCAACCTATAATTTGTGTCCTTCATCAGTAAGTTTTATGATCAAACATTGGGTGGTGTATTTCATAAGTACAACAGTTCAGACCATTGAAGGCAACAAGTGGTGATAATCCTATCAACTCAATTAAATATATTAGGATAATCCAATTTACTGGGTTAATATATCTGACACAATGAATAAGGTACTGTTAAGTAACATAAAACAATGATACCATTAACATTTCTATCCTACATTCTGACAGGTGCAGCAGTTCAATTCATATTTTATTATTATAATACCATAAGAGTTTTATTCAGAAATAAATCAAGACATTTATTATTATTTTGATAAGCTCTCTGATTGGTCACATATTTACAAGACAAACAGATTACTATTAGGTAATCTTAAGGTCATTGATCCTGACATTGATATAGCTTTGCTCTATATGACATATGATATATTTCATACACTCGTAATTCAAATCTGGAATGTTGCTGTCCTCTCTTTTACTTACTACAATATGTTACCAGTGGCAACACAAAATAAGTAAGTATTTATAAAATTTAGGTAGAGTGATATTTGTTTGTTGATTTGTTTGATTGGGATTTAACGTCATACTCAAGGATATTTAACTTATATGACGACGGCTTGTCCACTTCATTCTGCTCCTTGCTAAATTACGATCGAAAACCGATATGAAAATCGTGTGACTTGCGCATACATGTATGCTTTAAAATTTTTTTTAGTCTTTTTAGGTAGTGGAACAAAAAGAAAAAAATGAACTAAAAAAAACAGAATGAACAAACTACATGTGTTTCTCCATTAATTGGTTTACTCCCATTTACTGCATAATTTTGAATCAGTCTCTTGGCACGTTAATATTAAGTACAACTTAAAAATAAACGTTTTCTAATTACCTACATTTGAATGAACATTTCTACCAATGTTTCCCCCTCCCTCCCACTGGAACCCTGTTGTTCATTACTATAGGTGGTGCTCTATGGGAATCCACATGGACCTTCTTATCACCATGTAGACCCAAGCTCTGCCATTGATTAGCCTCATCACAGGATAGTGTTCCCTGCAGTGTTCAATAAAGAACCAATTACAGATATATACAGTTAGATTCATAATAACAAGTAATGTGATTATTTTTATAAAGAGCATACTTCATCTGGTACAAACTTGTTCCTTTTGTATTATATCGGTAAATAACTAGAAATAAGAGTTCTCTTTGTAACTTTTTCTTGCTAATTAAACACACTTCATGTTTATCACTAACTAACTTTAAAATGAAAAAAAAAAAGCTTCAGTTTTTTAAAATATGCTTTAAAATCAACACCCAAATGACTAATATCATTCAGTGAAAATATTTGATAAGTTCTTGTCCTCAAAGTATATTGGTCACCAGTTAGTGGAGACCACAAACACTGTGTGTGTCTTTATCTCTGTTATTACTGATTGATGTTTAATACAGACACCAGTTAGTGGAGACAACATACACTGTGTGTGTCTTTATCTCTGTTATTACTGATTGATGTTTAATACAGACACCAGTTAGTGGAGACAACAAACACTGTGTGTGTCTTTATCTCTGTTATTACTGATTGATGTTTAATATAGTCACCAGTTAGTGGAGACAACAAACACTGTGTGTGTCTTTATCTCTGTTATAACTGACTGATGTTTAATACAGACACCAGTTAGTGGAGACAACAAACACTGTGTGTGTCTGTGGTACATACATACAGACACAGTTTTTAAAAAATGCAGTATTTTCAATCAAAGTGTTTGCACGTCTTTGTCAAATTCAATATGTTGAGAAAATAAAATAAATAGGTTGGCCATTTATTCTTAAAAACTATTAGCTAAAAGTTGTGTTGGGAAATAAAAGTTAATTGTCATTTTCTGCATCAATCTTACTTTATATTCTGAACCATTTAAGTGTGGAATAATTCCATATTAAGTTAATAATTAAATAGTGTTGTATAAGTGATGTTTGGCATTGATGTGCCAGTGATTTACTGTGGTCATTAGACTTAGCAATGATTTACAAATAATTCAATTTAAGTAGCATTGTTCTAAATTGAACAAACAATTAAGAGACAAACATGTGTATTGAATATCTTTGGAGCCCTTGTTTTACAGGTGGTCTAATTAGAGTATGGGATTATTGGTACTCTTTTGATCTGTCCCTAATTCCACACCCCTGGTGTGTTAGATACTGAGTAAGTGTGACCTCCTGTTGAGTCTGAGCATAACTCAGGCTCCAAACATAAGCTGCTCAGCTTGGTCCATTCTTCACAATGGTTACACTTCCAACAGAATTATAAAATCCAATTTTCAATTGAAAATTGTAAGATTTTACGGAATTAGAAGTCATTTTTAATTTATTTAATTTTTTAATTGAACATTCCTTGTAATTTGATTAGTTTCTCTTTATTGATTTCCAAACATTAATCCCTCCCTTTGGTTGAGATGTAAATATCACAACCTAAACTCAACCCTAGTGAGTGTAAGCAGAACTCAATAACAACACATGAGCTAGAAACTTAAAATATAAAAATACCAACAAAAACAACCTCAAACAGCTCTATTCAAAAGCGAGACAGTGTTGTAACTTTGATCCCTTTGATGTATTTCCTTTGGAACAACTTGTTTTTGATATATTCATATATTTACATTTTGTCAAAGTGTCTTTGGGTCAGTGTTTTGGGAAAAAAAATGCCTAGTGGTGGACCTGCTAGCTACTGAGCCTGTTTTATTTTAATCTTATCAGATTGAATACCTTGAAACTTATTAAATTGATTTTAATAAACCTGATGAGATTCCTCATATGTAGTTCTTCTCTTTGAACAACTGGCATTTATATTATTTTTATGGTATTTTTGTGCATGGATTGGTTGTAACATTTACTCATATTTTTAAAAACTTGATAATAGTTTAATTCAGTAATTAGTGAACATTAACATAGAATTGGATTATATCTTTGATTTACTAAGCTGGTGTAATCCTGGATAGTTAATCCCCCTCCCCCCTTTTAACCAGTATTTAGGAGTGAGCTTAATTCAGGCACCAAACATTTGTGTTTTGTTTGTTGTAACTCTCCCAACACATCAAGCTTTCTGGCTAAGGGAAGTTTATTTATAGAATAGCAATGCTGTTTTTATGTAGCACTGGAGGAAAATTAACATTCCAACTTCATGAAAACACTTCACGTGTTAGTTGTGCTATTGTCAGTTATATTGCTGCAATACACCGCCTTGACATCAATCAATCAATAACAATAATAAAAGATGTCTTGTTTCAATTTTAAATTACAATCAAGAGAAAAAAAGTCTCAGTTAATTATTATTATTCTCCAAACATATCAGAAAAAAATATTTATGTCTTCACTTAAGATTTGTGTTGCTCTTACATGTTAAAAAAATACAGGCTTTTAACATCAGGCTAAATTGGTGCCATATAATGTTATTTATTACTTAAAAGTAATGAGAAATGTTGTGAAATTTAATGAAAACATAATTTATTGATAAATATGATTAACAGATTTTAAAATCTCTGGTAAATTAGCTAGATTTTTTTTAATCTCTGGTCAAGTTAATCTATTTCCCCCAATAACCCCCTGATGTGTGGTACATTGTTCCCTGTTGAATTTGGTAGCCATTAAAAGTACCCCCCACTGGAGGTGTGAGCAGAACTCAGGCACCAAACACAAGCTAGTGAAAATCTCCTATAAATATGTGAGTGAAATTTCCACTGACCATATCTCACTTGACATTCCAACTTCAAACATGGCTCACTCTACCAATAATACAACCCCTTCTGATGAGGATATGCTACAGTTATGGACATCTCTTGATGACCTAAGTTCACAGTTCTCCTCCTACCCTTTGACCCCTGACCCTGTTTTCCAGAGTGAGACAGATCATCTTATCAATTCATCTTTTGAAAATGATGAGCAGGATGTTGCAGAAAGGGACCCTTTTGGTGTTTTCTCTCACCCTATCTCTCAGTTCTTTTTACCTGACAACCATTCCATTAAAAGTTATCCCAATGTAAGGCATACAGTATTTCAGTCTCAAGAAAGAAATGTTCAAGATGAACTAATTTTATCTATAGAAGGAACCAATAACCAACAATCTAATTGTGCTGATATACTTGCTACCTCATTGGAATTGTCACAAATAAACATGCAGCCAGGTAAATTACCTGAGAGAATGAAGGTTCTGTCTTCAGAGAGAATTATGCCCTCAAACACTGACTTCCCAGGCCTGTATGGGTTCCAGGTTTCGTTCTCCCCTCCAGAGAAAGAAACCAAGTCAACAAGCTGGACTTACTCTGGTCTAAAACATAAGCTGTTTGTGAAGAGAGCTAGTTCATGTCCTGTCCAGTTTGAGACAAGTGTGTGTCCTCCAGCAGGTAGTGTGATTCGAGCACTGGCTGTTTACAGTCACCCTGACCATTCGAGAGAGGCTGTTCACAGGTGTCCTAACCACCTGAGCCAGGAGGAGGAGTGTGAACTGGTCAGGTGTGATCATCAACAATCTGTCTACATGGAGGAGGCTCAGAGACACAGTGTTATCACTCCGTACCAACAACCTCAGCCAGGCTGCTCTCACACCATCTACCTCTACCAGTTCATGTGTCTCAACTCATGTGTGGGTGGACCTAATAGAAGAGCCATGCAGATTGTCTTCAGTTTAGAGAAGGATGGTGAAATATTGGGCAGAGCTGCTGTCGATCTCAGAGTCTGTGCTTGTCCAGCTCGTGATAAGAAACTAGAGGAGAAATCTTTACAATCTACTCCAAAAACAGAGCAAAAGGTTGGTCAGAAGAGAAAACTGGAGGCTGACACTTTTACATTGACAATCCATGGGCGAGAAAATTATGAAATGTTACGACAAGTTCGAGATTCACTAGAACTAATGTCATCCTTGTCAGCTGACCAAATTACAGAGGTCAGAGAGAGGTCAAGACCCAAACTGTGTCATCAGCCTTCAGAACAAAATAATAAACAAGAATTTCACTTTCCTCATTTATACAGTTTACAAACTGTTCAATAGACTCCACACCACACTTTTTGCAACTACACAATGTAATGCTTATTGTGTAATTTTTTAGTTATACAGCTTTATAAATAGCAACCTCATGTTTATCAATTTATTTATTTGTGTTGAAATATAAACAAAAATTTATCCTACTTATATTTTTGTTATGCATCATTTTATCTGGGTATAATTGCAAAATTAAATTGTTATGTATTATGCCTATTACGGACATAATTGCTTCCATATCAGTCTTATCAGTAATGTCACATCTGTAAAAGCCCCGATTATTGGCTTTAAGCTTACCTGTGAAAACGATAACTGACACACCCCGTCACATTACAAGATGTGGAATAAATAGATGATATTACATAGTGATCTTTGAATACTATAAATGTTGCTCATATGAGTGGCAAAAGAGATACATTGTACATGTACAGGAGATATGAAGCATTGCATGGGTTATCCTTTCAACCAATCAAAATAGCAATATTGCGGTATTCAAATTTCACTGTGCTATATTCTATTTATTATTCATATCAAAGATAAATTCTGAAATTGAAACATTTTTTCTCCAAACTTTCATGACCATCTCAAAGCTGGAGGTAAAATAAAAAATATTAAAATATATTACTAAAGACATACCTTTGAATCCTCCATAGAACTCTGCATCATGTAAGGTGAGGAGTGAATGAGTAAATAATGAGCAGAATACAGATAACATTGGTATAATCCTGTCTACATCAGTTTGGTTTATTTGTAAACCTCCTGATAGCATCTGTAATAAAGGGGTCTGTGATCTGAAACACCAAACCAAAAAAAAGATTAGGAAAGAAACTCTTCTGTCAGTTAATAAATGCTTTCAAGTACATGTACTGTACTTAGAAATTATCATTCATACTTTTATTTTTGAGAAAGTGACCATAAACATTATGCTAGTATGGGATAAAACATGATGGAGGGTGTTTAGCTTTGAAATCTTTTAAGTGCAGAACCAGAGCAAAGGCCATGGGAATGGATTAGGATGTAATGCTGAGACAGAAGCCTTTGCCAATCATTACTTATACTGTTCAATCTATAAAATACAATTCTGCAATGGCTATGCAGTAATTAACAGTCCATTCACAGAACCCCATATCACCTGAAATTGTAAATGGTAATTAGAAATGAGTTGTACTCACCCAGTTACTGAAAGAGCGGAGACTGACAAACAACTTTTCCATAAATGTTTTATAAAATTAGCATTAAAAGCCAAGCTGTACAAAAGCCTGAAAGAAAAACGATAAAAGAATGAAAACCATACTTGATGACAAAAAATTTAAACGGTTGTTGTGTTTACACATTGGATTTATGTGATACACGCAGAACTGACCAAAGTTAAAAGCATTTATTATTGTTTATGTGGTTTGTTTCTGCATACAGTCTCCTGTAGGCAGACCTTTCTACCCTGGTGGAAGTTTATGTATAAGAAAACGATTTTTTAGGAGTTTCTTCCTGGCGTTCAAAATACTCCAAAATACTCCGTGTAGGCAGGTCTGTGTAGGGATGCCTACAGAATTATATAGTGAACAATGACGAGAAATTGATCCTTAAAAGTGAATTTAATAATTTATTGATTGGTTAGACATACGTGTGGTACACAAAGAGTGAATGAGTGACAGTTTACCTGGTTTTATGTACATGTAATCTCTGTTGTGATAATAATATATGGCAGATAGTACAGACAGCCGTGTATGTTGCTGGACTAGGGAAGCGTACGACACAGGTGAGTATGACCTTGACCTGATCAGGAGCATCGAGTAATCGTAAACACTCCTCTCTTAACTCCTCCAATGTGCTGTAAGATCCTCCCTGGGGGTGAGATGTAAACAGCAAAGATTTTATATCTGATATCTCTACTTTCCAAAATATCACTTCTTAGGAATGTTGTTACGACAACAGCATAGCATACATTAAAAAAAAACACATCGTCGGACGTCTAGGTAGAAAAAGCTTTGTTAGCTGGATACAGCAGGTTGTTTAGTGTTAAAATTGTTTCTTCATGAAATATAACATTCCAATTTATACAAAACAAAGTTCATTAGGTCTGATAAACTTTTATATCCAAATCTACAATATATCATGTAGTATTACAAATAATGTACCAACATTACCTTGACAAAAAGAGGCAATAATTTCTGAATTCTTAATGAGATGTAATCATATTGTCTAAACTTTTGAATTGACTGAATGACATGTGTGTGTTAAATGACGATGGTAAACTACAACAACAGCCACTCTATAATAACAATAAATGTCAAGTGCATTGCTCTGTTGGACAATTTGCGGTTTTTCATAGTGGTTCGAGGCGAAAAAAATAGACTGGCTTGAATGCACACAATGACTTCCGTAATAAGAAATACTGAGTGCCAACAAACCTGATCATCGACAATCATGTCTTCTTCCTCACTGTCAGAATCCTCCATTTCCAAGTGGGAAAGCTTAGGGGGAGGTAACTCTTGTACCAATCTCTTGAGAACAATCAAATACTGAAGCATCTCTTTATCAGTCAGTTTACCTAAGAAAGCAATCAAATCAATTTACAGATTTACCACTGAGAAGTTCTAACATGGAATAGGTCAAATCTCAATGCACCACCAACAACAAAGACCTTTTTATTTTTGGGTTCGATCCATGCTGCGGACACACATCATGGTTTTTGTATGAAAACAATTTTGTTTTTAGTATCATTCAACCACATCATAATAATCCCTCTTCTATGGATTGTCTCATAATACAATCACAATCGGACTATTAAATTATTATATTAAAGTTGTGTGTTGAAGATAAGAAATAAGCTTGACTATAAACTGATAAAACTAAACAAATAATTTGCCAAGTGAATAACGTATCATCAATCTGATTAACGCTAGATCTCAAAATCTCCCTGTGTTTTGGCTGTCACAATTTCGAACAACAAGGCCTACCACACCATGTTCAATTAGGTAGGTTTCATGTAATAAAAACCAAGATAAACACCAAAATAAGCCTAGGAAAGCAAGACCTGCGTAAGGAATATATTTTAGCAGATAATGATTGGGAGTTCAGACTCTTTCTTCAATTTAACATATGCTATATGACTGGTGTCTGATTCTAAGACCATTATTGTTGAAAGTACTTGAGAATAAGAAAAAGCTGTCTATAAAAGCAAGTCGCTGGTGGGAAGCAGCTCAATGATTGGTCCTTTAACAAACCAATCAACACTATATGGTAGGTCTTAACAAGGAAAGCTTTTTAGATCTTATTTTAAGCAGATTGATGTAACAATACACGCAATGTTATTTATAATACTGTCCAATACCACCATTCTGTATCTCTCCTATTGAGTAATGAATATAATTACCGAGATCAAATTACAAAACTCATCTTAAAACTGCCAATTGTCTGTACTTTGAGGAGGTGATTATTCACTAGGTGCCAGTATAAAATATTGGATATTTCTCCTGTACAGGAGTTTCATGGCTTGACATTTTCATAAAATAAAGTTTAACTTTTAGCAGCAGAGCTGTTGTCGGTTTATCTCCACTTATTTCACATACTTAGTTGCTTTTCTCCGAGTGTAAGTAGAGCACAGAGTAACCATGGTGTGAATGGTAGCTGTAGGTTAGTGTTTGAGTTACTCCTCCTAGGGTCCACCTGCTTAGGCCACTTGGTTTCAGTCTGGGTAACATCACACTGTGTTATTAAGGCCTGAATCAACTCCACTAAAGGGAACGGGTATTTACTGTAAGCCATGGCTGGTAACAGAAACTGTCCCACTTGTTCAGTATAAGCAGGGCACAGGAGAGATTTACAAACAGCTGTTAGAACAAGTCGACTGAAACACAAAGCAATACATGTATGTAATAACAACGGTAATTATCAACTTGTCAATTATAACAAAATTTTCATTATACACACGCAAGCGATTCTGAAGTAGCAACCGAAAAAACAAAGGAAATTGCCCTGTGTTTGATAAGTTAACATCATGACTTTTGAAGAATCAATCAACTTTGATTGACCAAAGAAGTCTGTAGCAGAAAATTTCTTGAGACCAGTTGTCGATTTCAAATCTTTCAGTTGTGGCAGGTTTTATAACCAGGATGAGGCATTGAGCTGTAATTAATCCATCAAAAGTTTTAGAATTTTTGTTATAATTTAATAATAATTATGGTAAAGAAGTATGAATTAATAGGATCTAACCTGAGTTGTTTATCAGAAGTGGAAGCAGCAAAGTAGATAGGTTTCATAATCAGATCAAAAATACTGGCAGCTATAGGTGTGGGTGGAACAATGGTCTTATCAAAACTGGCTGGCACTTTCTCATTCATTAGTGTCTTCATACAAATAAAATAACCTTCAAAAAGAGAAATGAGAATAGCATTAAAAAAGAGCAGTGAGAATGTAGTCAATCAAACTTATAAAGGTTCTCGTACTGACACCCCATGGGTGGAAAAATGTTAATTTCCAGGAAAAGTCTATCTTTTACAGAAAAAATTAAGGTGGCATCCTATTTAGGTTATTTATGCAGAAATGATAATTCTAAGTTTCAAATCAAAACTTTATCTTGATCTCTACTATATATGAACAGGAACAAGGATGTTAAATTTTTTTTACCTTTTTTCACCAGGAAGTTATACACTCGGAATTCCAGCTGTGATCTGGGAGATTTCTTACTGAAAGTATCTGAGGCAGTGAACACCTCCAACATCCTCATAGGTATTGCTATAGGTGTGGATGTAGGGGAAATATACTCCAGGTACCTGTTCAAGTAACCAATAAATAAATGTGTATTGTTAAACTATCAAAGAATAAGTGTGAGATTTCTTTTAAAATACTGGAACATGATTCTCAAGATAAAAGCTTAACAGTTAATCACTATAGATCAACACTGGTGCGACTAGTCCTCTACCCTACTATTAATACTGTCAGAAACTCAAGTCTAGAACAAAAACTCCTGTTTTTTTATTTGGGCTAAGCTCGAGTTCAAGTTATCTACTTACAATGAGCAATATTCACCAAACTGATCCAACAGTACTTACAAGTGAGTAACAACAGTACATGTCACTTAGGATAAATATTTATTTATTAAGTATCTTTTTTTTTTCGAGCTCTTTTTTCAAGGTAAAGGCTGTGAATCTGTCTCTATGGGCAGCACCGACACAGGGATACTAAATTTGTGTCTTTTTTATCCAATTACTCAAAAATGCGTTTTACTGTTTGACTTTATAGTACGACAAATCTGGTTCAGGCAAATATATATTTTTATTGTAAAAAAATAAATGTTTGCTTGCCAACATTGCTATTTGAACTCAGACTCTGGTCATATATGTTTATTTCTAAAAAGTAATGACACTAGTACAAGGATGTAAATTAATTAGAGTCTATGAATCATCTCATGTTCTAGCCAAGTGTCCAGTGACAAGTTTTTAAATAGATCTTAATCTATATTGTTATATCTATAAATATTTTTCATGTGAAATTGCTAAGCTATTTGTTTAT
>JAVFBX010211174.1:0-11937 GCA_034783855.1 Mopalia kennerleyi
CGAAGATTTCCGCCGACGAACCGAATTTTCCCGACTGCGTATTTTTACATGACCAACGGATACATGCACTCACAATCGACAAACACCATTCAAATAATAAACTATGAGTGGAATTCACTTTTTATGCGGCTCACAACGTTAACACAGATGGAAATCGGACAACTTTTGCTTGTTTTGGCTGAATTGGTTGTTTACCACACGCCGTGTTATCTGTGTTTTAATTGGGCAATTCAAACTGTGACCTTTCGTGAACCTCACTGAGACTGACCTCATTGGACAGGGTTTGTAGAGTGATTGCCTTAGATCTCAATATAGCGACAAACAAATCACGGGGAGTGTTTTTGAGATATGATTTTAATTAGATTGGATGCGATTGTACACTAGTTTGATCTAAGACAGATATAACTATTTTTTCTTGGCGGATCTCTGCTATTTCTTATTTACTGTGTTACCCTTTTAATAGCGCGTATATTAGCCGCCGCTGAGGTTTATTTTTTGGTTAAACTAGGCGGCGCCCACCGATCTGATAAAACAAGTATTCAATTTTTTTTTAGGGTTATCTGTTTACATGTCAGTTGGATAACTATAAAGTAGCCTACATTCATATGTTTTGTCGAACAAAATTTAACATAAGCAATAAAAGTGATATGTGTTTTCCCTTAAATGATTGACTCTGTCTTAGTCTGAACCACATCTGCGACTGCTATTCCGTCCTACATTAGAATTGCATCTGGGGAATCGAACCTGCTAGCCAAACACCGATACCCTGGCCTGGCGGTGGAAGGCCCAGGAGTATTATTACTTTTGTAATTATTTTGTTTGATCTTTTTGGTTAAATAACTTGGTTTATGGATTTTGTTTGAAATCATATCCAACAGAATAACATGTGTGATTGAATCCCAGTCGTGTCGCTTACGCGATTGAGAATCAGAAAGTGAACCAAGCTCGTGTCTCTTGCTACTCAAATGGATTTCCGGATAGGACTTCCTGCTAGCTGACCTCAATAGACACAGAGGAAATACCAGTCGTTATACAGTTCTATCAGTCCTTTAGGAATGGCGTTTGTAAATGAAGCAAATAACTTTACCAACCGAATAGACATAACTTTAGTCACATAGTCACAGCCGGCTTTGTCGAAAACCGGAAACAACACGTAGGTTCAACAGCCACTCAACTATACCACCTTAATTGACTTCAGTCGAGCAAATAAGGACAGAACTATAGTAGCAATCTCAAAGGTTATCTGTGTTCATTGTTTGGTGAGAAACCCTTTCAGACCACACCATCAAAGGTAAGCGGTTTCTATCAGCCGAACTGTGTATTCTAAATTATGTTTGGGTGTATCTCTATTAATTGTAAACTAATTCATGTTGAGGTTGGTTTTACTATGAGGGCTATAAGTTTCACCAATATAATGGACATTTGTTGTGTGTGTTTGGGCGGCACGGAGTCAAATGTTTTGATGTAGCTTTCTTCTGAAAACTCAGTCTATAGCGTGAGTCTTTAAATGAGCGGACCAGATGCCAGATCTTTCACGTGTAAAATATATGTCAGTATTGAATATGGACTTTTCTTTCGTCTGAAATAAGCGTATATTTTTTTAGGTATTGTATTGTTCCCCAACTCACCATAATGGGAAACGAGCTATTTTGGACGTCATTATTGACGTCATTGTATTCAAAATACATAGTTTTCCGCTATGCGTATGATTCTGCTGTTTCGTCCTCTGCGCTACAAACACTCAGAACGAAGCGGTGATGGGTATTTGATCAGTTATGCTATATGCCATTTCAATGCAGTTTTCCCGAGGCGTAGAAGAGGTAATATGCTTTCGTCTCGTTTGTTAGTTAATTAAAATGCCATGCCCTTTGTGGTTTGGTCTAGTCAATGGCCGCGGCAATCCTTATCACATTCATTCTGCCATTTATTTGGCAATTTATTTGATATGCTTGAGTTTCATTTAGCCTAAGCTCAATGACCCAGCCACTACGCCCGTTCTAAGTCTAGTGGGGCTGTATCAAATTGAACTCAGCCTCCTTTCCTTTAAAGTCATTATGGGCTGGTTATATGAAGGTCTGAGTTTAGATGTGTTGGAATTGTCTTAGATATTGTGCAATAAAATCATCCAAGAAGTGAAGAAACTCCGAAATAGCATTAACAACCAAACACAGAAATTTATTAAAGCTAATTGCAGACAACTCTCAAACAAACCGACTCCCATAACTGATACAAATAGAGATTTGTCAAGTAAAAACTGACGATGTTATGAAAAAGATTTGCACCCATTTGTCTTTTATTGTCGACTTTAGAAACTAATGTGAGTCATCCCAACGTCATTGCATTACTTTACTTGATTCGCAGAACGATTGATACGGCTATACTTATTAGAAGACGGCATGAACGGTAATACTCTTTAAAGCATGACCAGTTACTATATCTTCAATGACACAATTCAAGCTTTTCCCTCATTAACTTTTCTCGCCAAAGATGTACTCAGTCATTAGCTGTACATGTAGATTTAAGACATCAAAGCAAATAGACCATTAACAACTGTGCCGTTAACATAATATGTTTGACTGTGTCTATTAGCTGTGTCTATTGTTCAGTGCGGATCCCGTACTGAACAATATTTTTAGCTAGCGGTGTGTAATCTGTAACCGAGCTCGTTACATAATAATTAATGGACATTTCTTTAAAGTCTAATAACTACTGCTGTAATGGACGAAACTAACCGACATTGTATGTGGAACTCGACTAGTTCCCGAGAGTCTTTTATAATATCTGCCGCGAGGGGTTACATGTAAAACATGCACCGCAGAACATCCCTCCAAACCCTGGGGAAAAACATTCATCATAACATAACACATTGCTTGTAAAGTCAAACACATTTGGCATGTTCAAAGAGTTATATAAGAAGCTGAAATTGAATCGTTCATACCAAACGTCTTTTCAGCAGGTATATTCTGAATTAGAATTGCATCTGTAGATTCGAACATGCTAGCCGAACAACGAAGGTTGATACGAAGCCCGATACGCTGATTTAAGGGCTACGGGGTTTACCAACGATTGTTATTTACTTTTGTAATTATTTTGTGTGATCTTTTTGGTTGAATTACTTGGTTGATGGATTTTGTTTGAAATCATATCCAACAGAATAACATGTGTGATTGAATCCCAGTCGAGGCGTTTACTCGATTGAGTATCAGCAAATGAACCAAGTTTGGTTCCATCGCTAGTCAAATAGATTTCCGGATAGGACTTCCTGCCAGCTGACCTTAATGGACACAAAGGAAATACCATTCGTTATACAGTTCTATCAGTCTTTTAAGAATGGCGTTTATAAATGAAGCAAGTGGCTTAACCATCTCAACAGGCTTAAAACGTGATCTGACCGACGATCGTGTCTTAACCCGGAAACATCACGTGTGTTCAATAACCACTAATTGAATGCAGTCGAGCTCATACAGACATAACTATAGTAGCAATATCAAAAGTTATAGGTGTTCAAGGTTTGGTTAGAAACCTTTTCAGACAACACCATCAAGAGAAAGCTGTTATTATCAGCGGAGTTACGTATTCTGAATAATGTTTGGTGTATTTCTATTATTATTTTTCCTGTTATGTTTTTGTTTACAATGTGGACAGGTATCTCTCTGTGTTGGGGTTGCAGCGAGTCAGATGTTTTGATGTAGCGTGTTTACTGTTCGATTGTTTCTGAAAACAGACTATTGCGTGATCCTTTAAATGAGCGGACCAAATGTCAGATCTTTCACGTGTAATGTAAAATATATATGTCAGTATTGCATATGGAATTTTCTGTGGTCTGAAATAAACATATATGAAAAATGGTAGTAGTATTGTATTGTTCCGCAACTCAACATAATGGGGAACGAGCTATTTTGGACTTTGCCTAACAGAGAATGGCGACGAGCCGGTGTTGGGTATTCTGTCATTTCTGCTAGATGCAATTTCAATGCAGTTTTCCCGAGGCGTAGACGAGGTACTTTGCTTTTGTCTTGTTTATTAGTTAATTGAAATGCAATGGCCTTTGCCATTTTCCCTAGTCAACGGTCGCGACAATCCCTATCACATTACTTCTGCCGTTTGTTTTGTACTTTCCTTGAAATGGTTCAGTTTAATTAACACCCAATCCAGCCACTACGTCCGTTGTTGGTCTGGTGGGACTGTATTAAGTTGATTTGTCTGCAGCCTCATTTTAAAATATTATGAACTGGTTTAAAAAAGGTCTGAGTTTAAGTGTGTGGGAGTCCAACTTATTGGGCAATAAATCATCCGAGAAATGTAGAAATTCTGAAATAACATTAACAACCCAATAGAGAACATGACGAAAAGCTGATTGCAGACAACCCTCAAATAAACAGGATTCCCACAAACTGATACAAATAGAGGTTTGCCAAGTTACATGGATTATATTATGATAAACATTTACACACGTTTGTGCATTGGAATAACTTCAGCTTTTTTTTTCAGAACAAAAATAAATAGATAAAGTTGTTTCAGAGAAAACGCATTGTCCTTTGTTCATAAAAAATCGTTGTCAATTATGGAACGATCTCTCTACAGTACCACCGTTGTTCTTCTTATGATACATTGTCATTACACTAAATATCACCGACTTGTATTGCTATCGAACATAAATCCCCTCCGGTTCATCATTGTGCTAAATATTTTACTCTACTGATATTTGTCTTTTTATACGGGATATTGTCTAATATTATCTAGTCACTGTATGCAGGGAATAACAGACAACACTCTTATATCATGTTTACAAGACATTTCTGTCGCAATATGTTCTACAGCGATGTGTAAACTTTACAAAGAACATTTCTTTTTTCATAACAGTATCTAATAAGACCGTGAATCATAATACTTGGACACTGAACTCATTTGTAACTATGAAACAGAAACAGCAAAGAATATATAGACATCAAATCAAATCCAGCTCTGAAATAACGATTTTATGCAAAATATTGATTAAAATATTTTTCTCGATATAAAGATTATTGCTTAATCATGCAATAGGATACAGTCGTACTGAAGACATATGTGAAAGCCACATTATCGTTTCACAAAAATTAGCAACAAACGTTGTACATGTGTGGAAAACCCGTTATAGCAGGCCCCCCAAACGCAAACCACCAGGAGGGTACCTATCACCATCTCTGACAAGATGATGTGTCAGAAAAATTGCTTTTCACTACATTTAACATTCGCGTTGTTTAATTACATCGAAATAACACAAGATAATCATAGTGCAAAAAACAATAAAGATATAACACTAAACAACATAATCGATACATTAGAAAACAACGAGAATGACGTATAATTAAACTACTTTTTCTAACAAAATGTTTAAATTTTAGATTTATAGAAAATGAGAGGATAACAAAGGTGGATAAAGAGTGACGAAAGTCAATAGTTTGTGCCATTGCTATTTGCATATAGACAGGATGAATATCAGATGGCTCGCTTATTACATTTAGTTGAATTAGTATCCTGATGAATCACACAGCGAGGTAGTATATCCTATCAGAATATCATCTGTGAATATTGTGGCAGTGATTGCCGCCTGGGGCGTTAACTATTGAATTCCGAAATGAGATTAACAATATACACAAAATGTGCTCTGCTGGGAAAATGCGTTGGTTTTAATATGATTACTGCCAAAATAATTTGTCGTAGAAAGACCAGTAAAGCTAATTAAAGTTGACACGAATAACAGGAAAGTGAGATAGAGATAGATGATGATCCGGAAGGTCTAGTGTCTCGAAGTGAAATTTACATATTTAACGATTCAATTCCGTGTGTTTCGTTGCTATACATATGATAAACAGTCTGTTGTAACTGGGTGAATATATACACATGGGGCCAGTCGCTCGAAGTGTTTAACTACCAAGTGTTGCAATAGGGAATATAAAAGGGTGTTTACTGTGCAACAAGTGACGAGTTCCATCACAGCCAACCAAGGTTTGTTTGTTTGATTGTTTGATTGGGGTTTAACGTCGTACTCAAGGGTATTTCATTTATATGTTGACGGATTGTCCACTTCACACTGTTCCTCGCCCTAGTATGGACAACCGGGAGGAAACCTCGTAAAAACCACCTCCGCGATTGCCGGAGCCACATCTTGTGACTGACTCATATACCTAAGGGTCGACAGACGGACTCGATCCTGTGAACGGTAAATCGAAGTAGGCGTTAGAAAGCGCGATCGCTAACCACTACACCACGGCCGCGGGCCAGCCAACCAACGCGAATGTCTTGGTTTCTAATCGGCCGGAGAAGACATCTCAGCCAGTTTAAGACTTTAAAATAAATTATAACAAAACCAATAAATAAAGCTTGAAATTTTTTTTATTTTGTTTTATTTGGAAATTTTGAGGCCTCTAAAACGCATATGATAAGTTTTTTAAATTTACTCTCAAAAACTTATCTATGTAGTCCTATGTATATATGGTATGCTAACTTATATAGTCCTATAGATAGGGTATAACTCGTTATACAGTTCACTTAAAGGTGACATATTTTTTTTATAAATGAAGAGAAAGAAAATTTGAACACCGAGGATAGAGCCCTGGACTTTTGGCTAACATGGCCTCTTTAACAGAGCTATAGAGGGCGTCCATACAGAGATCCTAAAGTTCAACCAAATAAAGGCTTTCTCTACAAAATGATATAAAAGCATAGGCATGCTCTGTTAGAGATTGGGTGACTATAGACTGATTGTATGACACACTACCACAGCACAATGAGGCGAGGGTCCTGGGGCCGCTTAGGCCCCGTAAGCTTTCGATTTCTTCACACTGCTGCCACTCCATTTTTTGGGGGACGTCTTATGCTATTTCCAAAACGGGAAGCCCTTTTACGGAAAATCATTTTCCTCCGACATCTGTGTGAATGTGTATAGTTTTTTTAATAAACATTGCATTGTTCTGATTCCTATGACATCTTCATGTAGGTTGTGTGTAAACTACTTCGGGATGCTTTTGTCTACTTTATCTACACGCCGAAGATTGCCGATATGTGAATGCCATCACTTTGCGTTATAATGTCGGATTTAAGGAGGTCACGTCAATCAAGTTTTGCAGTATATGTATAAATATGATTTAAAATGAAGATGTACAACACAAAGAAGAGAAAATGACCTTTCTGACTAACATATTTTCATCTTCCAAATTATTTTTTTTTACAAATATTGGGGAAGGGGGTGGGGGCGCCTGGTGGATCCGCGCCTGTCCATGGTGAACCGCCGTCCAGAGTTCTAGCCAAGCAGTCAATCAATGGTCATCTGACTTCTTTCCAGTAAAGTTCATTGGTTAAAAGCTGTCGGTCGAATCTTATTACAAGAACAGTCAAGCCTCTTTAATTATTAATATTTAAAAAATTCCTTACGTTTTACAGTAAAAAGTCCGACAAAAACACTAATAATCTTGAACAGCCTTTATTTGTTGTTAGCTTGGTTCGATTTGTTTGATTGGCGTTTAACGTCAAAATCAGGGATAGTTCACCTTTATGACGATGGATTGTCCGCTCCACACGGTTCCTCGCTTAATAACAGTGGAAAACCGGGAGCAAACCTTGTATAAACTTCTTTTTAATTGAAACATTGCCCTCTAAAAAATGATTGTGCAGCAACAAGTTCAATTATCATCTTTGACAAGAAAATATGGTGTTTAAACTGAAGTTCGAAATACTTAAGAATTTTTGTTATGAATATGGCCATGTTACTCCGAGAAAACAATCATCACTTACTTCTGGAAAGGGTTTGATTAATTGCCGAATTTTTCACCATTAGACTATCATTTTAAACACGCTTTATATATTGACCAAAAAAATAATTGAGAGTCGGAAAAACTTTATTGAACTCAATGTCAGATTGGCACCGCTCTGGTGCCAATATTCATATAAAATACGTTTATCTGTAAACGAGTATGGTTGTGAGGGCTCTTCATGTTGCCCTGGCGCTCTGGGGGCAACATGGAATTGTTTGTGAGTTATTTGTCATGTTCCCGTGATTGCTCAGTTGACGTTTGGAATTATGTTTTATTAATGGAAGTCTACTCGATCATTGCATGCTAGGCCTAAACATTGTAATCGGAAGAGCTTTTACTTGATTTCATTTCTTGTCAACATAGTTTCCTTTACAGTTAAGATATACAACGAAGTATAAGACGACAAAAGATGTTGAAAATCTGTCAGATTGTTTGATCATATGCATTGATGTTAGCTCTGCAACTCGACGCATCAATAAAGAAATCTAGAGGGTGGAAGAAATAATGTACTGATGTACAACTTTGATCTTCGTAAGTTAGGTTTTTGTTTTACAGTGTTTATTTATTATTCAATCAAAGGCTAATAGGACTAGCGAATTTTGACAAGCTTTCAGTGCTTTCATTTTAAATTTGAAGTCATGCGGCGAATATTATTTTTAGGCATTGTGTCCACACCAAATAAGAAAGACAATGTTGTAGAATTAAGCAGTGTGGTTGGTGTTGTCTTCCAAAATTTAATTAAATGCAATGTAATTGCTCAATGCAAGAGGAGAAGATTTGACGTTAATACTATTACAAAGAATTGTTTTCACAAAAAATACACACGTGAGTATTATACAAGTACGCAAATGGCGACCACATAATTTTGCGGCATTTCGTGAACTGCGATCTCATTCGTAGTCATACAACGTGTTGTAACACAAGAAAGGTAGTACGAGGTCTGGAGTTGATCTGTGAATTTTGTTTCCAAGTTATCGTGTTTACAACATTCTGGCGGACGACCAAATTTACGAGCAGGGGGAAGGAACGACGGAAGCATATTCTGGATCCTCTCCCATGCACTGACGTTGAACCAAATAAGTCATACCACTAAAGGATTTATAGGCCTTTAACTTTTGACGCATTTTGCGTTTTAAAACACAGGCTGTAGTCAGGCCAATGATTTTTACGTGATGTATTAATACGGCTCCGAGCAGTCTGCAACACTTCTTCCGCCCAAGAGCCTATATAATCACACCGCGGAGGCCGTAAACTTTATCTTGATTTATTAAATAATAACGCGACGGCAGCTTTATGGGCAGATCTCGTTAAATGTTATTCGCACTAAACTGCCGTTTTACTCCCTGGACGAAACCGTAAACGTCTAAACAGCAATCGTGTACTTTAGTTATGTACTGTAAGAGTACCCCAGTCCAGAGGGTGTCATTAAACCGGTAACTATCGTTTGTATTTTTTTCTTTGCGGTCAGTAGAAGACAAATTCTTAGATTACTGTTCCCAAGACAAAGACCATACGTATGCTAGGGGATTAAATCGTGCGTACTTTCATCATGGCAGCCGGTGGTTGGAGGGAAGTTCGAGTTGTGGTGTCTATATTACGCTCTGTGATCGTCCTGTATTTCTCGCGTCTTGACTTTTTTGTTGTTGACAATGGCATGGAGGGTGGTTTCCTTCATCCAATAGGCTGTCACGCCGTCGTCTGAGTGAAATAACCTTAAGTACGGCGTTAAATCCAAATCAGACAAACGAACAAACATATTAAAGGGTGTGAACCCAATGAATGGGGCAGTGCCCAATCAGTGGTAGTAAACAAACACAATACAACCAATTACACGACGCTAACCAAATATATGGCGAACCCCAGACACTTGTATCTAGCTAGTAAAGATCATTTCACAGGAGCATACTAGTGGCCGACTTCGTCATTGATTACCACTATAATAGGAAAGAAAGGAACGGAGCTTTAGTAGTAATCCCCACAATGGAAATATAACAACAAATCAACCGAAATAAAGCTCACCTGGAATCTTTAACATATCCGCCGGCTTACTGGGAGGTGCCATTCTGTAAAACTAAACAAAGATGCCCTTGCTGGCGTTAACATTTAGTAATTGCGATATTCCGAAAATTCTTCGCCACTGGCCATTTTTTATTTTAGAGATTAACCAGCTTGCCCAACTGTCGATACTTCCGTTCTATAAGACACGCCTTGACAGCACTGGACTCTCCTTAATTTGAAGTTGTGCCTTTTGACACAAGACAATCGCCAGGCCTTGGGAGATTCTATAAATACAGCCTTGGGAACAAAATGACACCTCCCAGTAAATCGGCGGATATGTTAAAGATTACAGGTGAGTTTTATTTCGGTTGATTTGTTTGTTATACTTCGATTGTGGGAATTACTGAGGAAGCTCCTTTCCTATATTTCCTATTATATATAATAAGGTAATCAATGACGAAGCCGGCCACTGGTAGGCTCCTGTGAATGGATGTTTACTAGCTAGATATAAGTGTCTGTGGGCGAACAGATCGGCTTCGAGTTGCATAAACTCCAAAAGCATTAGCACAACCGCGCGAAACTCAAACATATATAGATACTGTGCAATTCAATCTGTCGAGACAATGCAGTAGTGTAAACAGATATTGTTTATATTTCCCTAGGCAGAAGAGTCATTTTTGTGCAATAATAGTATAACTTAACGACGTGTACATGTTTTTTGCTCTCCTGTTCCACCTCGAGAAGTAAATAACCATTGTATAATATATCAACGGCAGCGGTTTAGCGGTTAGCCTGTCGGCTCACTGATTTTTCTTCAAGATACCGCTCACATGATAGAGTCAGTCTATCGACGTCAGATACATTGCAGAGGTAGTGTTTACGAGTTTTTCTCGGCCTTACGTCGTATTTATTCACAGCTTCACAGAGGGAGAAGTGGACAATTCGTCGTCATATAAGTGAAAAATCATTAAGTACAACGTTAAATCCCAATCATACAAACAACAAGTCATATAACAGAGAGTTAGTGCTTGTATATGTTTTTTTACTATGTCTTATGCCTTTTACAATCTGATGGTATGTCGTGTTTTTTTTCTTAGATCGCGAGAGAAAATGCAGTTGATTGAAGTTATTATGTTCGGAATACAAGATGGCCGTTTATGCTCCGCCAGATGAACAGTTCTATACAATATCTTATTAAAGATAAGATTCAATGTCACAGTCAATGTTAGTTTCTTTACTGGAAGGTGGATAAATACACCGTCTTTATGTTGAGTGACTTTCCAAATCTGACATTTGGGTATGATTGTTGAATTACTGAAGACAAGTTTCTATCTGTGAACTGACTGTAACATTCCTAAATGGACTCCACTTAATGGCGAACATTATGGGGCTTTACCTCTGCAGTTATGTCCCCTTACAGTTAATCACGTTTAGACTCAACCAGCAAACATATATGTATCCTATACCTAAACACAGTTTGCCCAGAAATAGTTAAACCAGACTGAATGTGAATACCTTTTCTGGGAACAAAATGGAGACTTACACAACTATACCCAGATGTAGCTCAACCCCACTGTCCCTACAGTGTCAAATCCTGATGTAAGGATTAGCCCATCTCCAGTACACATCACAACAAGGTCATGATTATCGGACTCTCATAATTGTTCCTGTCAAGCGTGTTACATGGAGCTTAAGCGAAAATTAAGCTTGAACAGGAAGTATTAACACAGAGGACTAAAGTACAACAACTGCTATCTAAACTTCAGGGGTCTCCATGTGAAACAAATGAGATCGTCTGCAAGTTAATGTGCTTAGGGCATCAGAACGATGGAACTGTATAAAGGTGTTCAGTTCCAAACCATCCGAGGAGCTGAGATACATGCTATTAGAGATCGCCTTAAGGTCTTGCTGGACCCCTTGGGCTCAAAATGAACCAAATTTTGTTATCGCTTAGATTAAAAGTAAGGTATTCAAACTATATGTCGGTGAAAAACATAAATCGAAAATCTATTTACAAACAGTTCAATTTAAGCCTATAATTTAGCTTCCCCATGATCAAGTATACAAGCCGCAAAACTTTAATTGCCTATTTCTGGCACTTCACTTTTAAGCCGACACTACATTTTTCATGGCGCATTTCTAGAAA
>JAVFBX010211185.1:0-19102 GCA_034783855.1 Mopalia kennerleyi
ATCTGGGTGGCACAAACTCCATTGATAATATAGAACTATAATTACACAACGACTGTTTGGAATGCTCTCTCTGTAGACGGGAGCTGTGCTTATGATGGTAAATATAGTACAAAAACCTACATGGGTTTTAAATTACTCTGGCTGTGTTCAGGTCAATGAAAAAGGTGTATGCAAATTGAAGTGATCGAACCAGCTGTAGGAGAGACACTCTTCAGAAAGCATTCTGTACTGTTGAGGCAGAGAGGCACATCACACGAAACAGCTGTAGGAGAGACACTCTGTAGAAAGCATTCTGTACTGTCGAAGCAGAGAGGCACATCACATAAAGTGCAGCTCCAGTAGTTAGCTGTTTACCTCAAAGATCCTTTACCCGAGTCCCTTGGTAGTCCCGCTGGCTTTACACATAGCTAAGCTGAGGAACATCACTTTGTGCTCAGCTTCAGCCCACTTTAACCTGCTGACTTGTAAATATATCAATCCGATACACCGACTAAATCTGAGAGATTTCAATGGAAACAATTTTTCCCAAAGACTTTAATACTTTTCACTTCTCCCCTTTTTCACACAACTATAGTCTATGTTGCTGACCATAGTGGAACATTGTCCAATCCCATGGGTTTTATTTCATACCACAATGAGAATGGCCCAGATTGTACTTTATACTCTAGTCTCAAGACAACAAGTAAGAAATTGGAAAACAACTACTCAGCTGCATGGTACGACTGCTCATTTGAAGCCAAAATATGGAATATCAAGGAACTCAAAAATGTCCAGAGCTTTCTAGTTTATTCTGCAGTGGACAAAGGTTACCTTCATGGTATAATACATTGCAAAATGCATTTCAAAACTGAAGTTTAACATGCAATTGTGTAACTGAAATGTAAATAATTCTGTCCTATTCACACAGATCAAGTATTTTGTTTCGTTTGTTTACCTCTTTTAAATATAAAGTTTTAATGAATTAATATTCCGTTCATTAAAACTGACTATCAAACAATTTTCAGCATTATGCCATACACCTAAATTAGAGTTTTTGCTACCTGGCAGTAGGGAATGTGTACGTAAAATATAAATTGATCATCCCTGCTGATTACAAATGTTGTGCCATTAAGTGATAGCACGTTATATCAATTTGCACATAGGCTTCTCAGAGTTACGCTATCTGTATCACGTAGGTGTGTCTTCAAACAGTAACACCAAACAGTTTATGCAGGTGCATTTGTACAATACTATTCCTCTACTATAATGAATTTTATTGATATTTCGACATGTAAATATTTGATTAGACCCTGAATGCACTTAAATTTCCATTATAGTACAAAAAAGAGAAAAATGTGACAACAGTAAAATGGTGTTTTTTTGAGCACGGACTATTGAGTTGTAATACTGACACCAGGCAGTTACACAAGAGTAAATATCCCACTTGAATTGATGACCTAAAAGCTAGGGCCTGTCACTTTCACATCGCCTCTCTTCAACCCGGCTCTGTGTATCGATGAATTATTTAACTGCAGCAAAAGCACCCTAAGGACAAATATACATCACACAATTTAAGGTTATGTGTGGAGGAAAGTACCTTAATTCTCCTAAATAAGGCGGCAAATAATCCACAATTGTGTTACTCGTTTCAGACATTTATGAATGAAATGAGTACAGAACTCGGAGCAGTATTGACATCTCTTGGCTTTATATTCTACTTTATCTGTATTCCTCAGGAGATCAAATGTTCTAGTGTAATGATTATGTAGAAGCCAAAAGGCAAAAAATCTTAAAAAATTTGGCCCCTGAACAATGGGGTAGGCTGGTATCATTGATAAGTTAAATAATTTCTAGGGGGCAATCAAAAGGATGATTGCATATGGTCCATAGATCTCCTGTTCCTGTATCTCACTCTTAACAAACCTAGATCATCAAAAACAATTTTTATATTGTCCTTGTGATAGCGAAAATAGAGGACAAATTTCAGCAAGGCACATATGAGTATTAAAATGCAAGCCGGCTCATTAAAACTAAATTACAATCTTGCTACATTTGGTAAGGGCATTTAATTGATGTTTCCAAAGATCTAAGTTTGTCCCTTGCTAGTCGTCTGCATTTTGTTCTTTACATTGTCCATCAAAAGTTACCTATTTACATGGTCAATGATTTTGCACTTAAAGTGTATCTTGTCCATATAAGATATAGAGCCTGGGATATATTTTAGCCTGGGAGACATGCCCCCTTTAGCTTAGTTTAGTACTTCACTCACAGGTAACACTATAGGTGGTCCTGTGTCTCTCAGGTGTTGATACCTGTACACAGGTATGATATCTGACTCTGAATACCTGTGGAACTATGTGATACAGTCCTCAGTGTTTACCAAGACTACCAGCTACTACCCTAACAACATTATTTTTATTGTCAAAGTACAGACATCTATTTTATGCATAAATAACGATTTATAAGTTTACACGACACATAATCAAAACCCATTAACAAAAAATCAGGCAATATCCCATGTAAAACTGTAGAGTGACTTATATTATTGTCAGCTTTTTTAAGAATGATGAGGGCTAGGATTTAGGGAATGGTTGGTATTAAAGTGTTAGGTTTTGGACCCGCGAAATTCCGTATTTGGCTTGATACATCTGTTTTAATCAACATAAAGATGTCAAGCATATTGCAAATATACCTTTAATGATAAACACAATATTATTCAACCGGACTGATCCTATTGACTGTACATGTGTATCTTAAGACAAATTCTTGAGAAAAAATAAGGTTTATTGACAAAAATACATTCTACTAGCCCTTGATAATAAAACAAACAAAATAAAATGTAATTTAAAATTGTCTTTACAATGGGAATGGAACTGTTAATAAGACATTGAGACAACACTTTCTTTATGTCCTTTGTGTATTGTGAATTAATTTTCTTTTATCTGTTTTAAATTGATTCTTTATTGGATTGGTTTAGTCAATTTTGAAATATTCACTTAATAAAATGTGCATAAATCCCTGAGAATAGACAGCTGCAAGGGCTTATGTCTTAAACTACACCCTAGAAATATATGACCCGTTTGAAATTTCACTTGCCATCTGTTTACATGTGGCTTACACTGTACCCCAAACCTAGTGGTCATATATCAAATAGGTAACATAATGATATAGGATTACTTTGGGAAGAGTAAACCCACACTGTCAAATTCTCCTTAAACATAGGTTCAAAGGTTAAGGGGGACATAACACTATTCTAGTACTTCAGGAAGAGCTATTGTATGCTTGACATTAGTTTGTTTGGCTGGGGTTTAACGCCATATTGAGGGTTATTTCACTCATACAGCAGTGCCATGTGAAAGAACTACCCTTAATGTCACAAACAACGAGACATCCTACAGAGTGTAATAAGACAAAACGTGAATATACACACATTGGCTTCATGCTGCCCCTTAACTCTGAGAGCACAAAGACAACAGGAATCTGTGTTTAATACTTTTGTTTTTTCACAGACAGCTTGACATATTATAACTTTTCATAAATTTAATATGTAATTTTTTTCTCTTGTTTCGGCTAAACAAAGTGTCACTTCCTTATTACATGGATAATACACTGCGAAATAATCAGAAAGGGGGAAAAAATTCTGAGACTAATTTCCATACACTTTTTTTTACTGCGAAATGACAAGTATCTCCTTTTTCTGGTCATAATAAAATGTCCTATAAACAGGTTTATTGCTGTTACATCATGCGTGAAACGAGATAAGATTATACAGGCTTTATGTAAGGATTAAACACTGGCAAGTCAACATCATGAGCCACACACTGGTTGTGGAAACGAGAAACGACTGGCTTTAAAACACAAGAACAGTGAAACCCTAGTACCGTTAATATTAGTTTGATTAGAGTATTATGTCCCACTCCCCCCTCTCTTCCCTCCCTCCCACAACCCCTGACAGGTTATTTAACTTATGGCATGATAGTCCAATGGATGAAGCACACCACCCATCATAATGTACAAGACAACCACTGGACATAAAACATGGTACAACTGTTTTCCACAGTTCTTTTTATGCTTATAACCCTTCATTATGTTAAACTCCTCACCTTTATAAATGCAATTGTATGAGGTGTTCAGCAGTTTGATGAGATTATTGCAATCTTTTATTAAAAATTTTAAAAGTGTTTCAATAAACTTCAATTTATTTACGTGTTTACTTTATATGTAGCAGTACTATTACATTCACAAATGTCTGATGGTGTACAGATGTCTGCAGTCTGTGGTCGGTTCAGGACGGTTCCAAACCATACCATATTACAACTCATCTTTAGGGGTTTTTTTCGTTGCTACTAATATAGCTCAGGCATGGCATGTAATTTGCCTGCTTTTGCTGGGTTGTTTTTAGACAGCAGCTGCAAACCAAGATAATATTGGAAAGTTCAAGTGAGTACGATGATCGCAGGCAATATGAATGATCCCAGTGTGTAAATGTCGTAGACTGCATGCGTATAATTACCAGCAGACCGTTGACTGGGAAATTATCACTCGACTGTTTTCTTGTAACTTAAAGACCATAGGTAGGCTACTCTGCCATGTGTCTGAAGTACGAGACAGAAGTGTGCTATTATTTACTACCATCCCATGTCAGCAATCACTAGAAGATGTTGTGGGGTAAAATTACGTTTATCTCCTATTTTCCCAGACTAACTAGGCCTAAAACCACAAATATCATCCTTAAAAATAGTCCTTTTCTTTTTTTTAAATTTCATCTTGGAAATATGTAAATGTGCATCGAGACACCCTTTGTCATGCATCTACAGCATGTCGTAACATTAGCACTAATTATTAACACAAATTAATTGCTTTTTTTACCTTTGCATAAAGCGTTTTTAAAAAATAATAATGCCATTGAGAAAGTGACCACTGAAAGTTTTTTCACTATTTTGGGGGCAAAAGCCTTTTAAAACAGATTCAAGATAGGAATTTACAGGTTCAACATTGCGTCCCAGACGAACATGGTACCCACGAAATCAAAGCCTGTTTTGGTTGGAACCTTTATCATGACATAAACTTTACCAGTTTTTTCCTCTAATAGTTCTTAAACCAGTCAGGAATCACAAAGCCAAGACTAATAGTTGGGCAGCTTCACTGTATAGGTAGACCATTCAGCCTTCTGACAACATTCAATTTTTAAAGAATTTTCAGAAATAAGTACCAGGACTATGACAAATAACAGAGAGCACAATCATGTACTACTGTGTTAACAGTCAAGTTCATGCAAAAAATATTCCTTTGGCAGTTCACACTCGACAGTACATGTACCAAAGACAGCCTGCCAAGTGTCAGAATCTGATTAAGGCAGGAGGAGTGTCGTAATATTTACTATTCATTTAAAGCTGGCTGGCTTACTTTTGTTTTCATGATGCGTCACATTTTAATAAATCACTGAAAGTCGGCATACTGTAAAATGTGATGCGTAAATTCTTTTTAAATAAATTTGTCATTTATCAGATAATGGGAGAATAAACTTAACGTATTATTAAGCAATCCATAGCCACACCAGTGAAAGTAATTAAACTATTTTAGCCACAGTTTAAAAGTTTAACAATTCAGATAATGTGGGCGTTTCATATGTCTGAAGAATTCCTGCACTTTTCTTTCATTAACCTTATAACATGAAGGCAAAACAAGCGGAATGACAAAGACTAGGTGCTGGTCGTCAACAACCCTTTCTGTCAAATTTCAGCTCTTTTTTTCTTCAGTGTCTTGATTAAAGCCTTGATAAGACATACAACAGCATGGACTGAAAATGTCCTAAAAAAAACAATTTTTTTTTAAGTTTTATTTAAAACATAAACTTTCCAACTTCTATGAATTATTGTAATATAAACCAGAGTTCATTTTTCATGAGTATTGACACACTTTTATGTTAAATAAATGTATCAGTAAATAAATAACATCTGCGCTGACTTGTCTAAATTTTCTATCCTAAACATTTTGGGTGTATTAACTACATTTTGCTATGACTATTATTAGTGACTCTATACTCTTTGCTTTTATAGGTACCGGTAAAGGATGTTGCCCGAGGGGGGGCAGCTTAGCAACTCAACTATGAAATAATTCATAAGTGAGACAGATAATCCTCAGGGATTTAACCATTGGTGAATAGGGTGTTTTCATAATTAGTCTTATCTTCCGCTGAATAACTGAGGAAAAGGAACGGTTAAAGTGTGAACCGAGGTAAAAATATCACAGGTTGAGGCGTGAAGTTAACTAGTCTCCGACCTAATCTTTAGACAGCTAGATTCAGAGTCAACCGTAAAACTATCACATCAAACAGAAATCAAACAGTTCAGAGGGTTTAATCAAATATATATTTTTTTTGTAATTTATAACATGGTAAGTACTGTATTCATGTCGATAATAAAAATAGAAATTTCCATAGATTTTAGTCTTAAATATCAGTATACTGTGACATTTATTTTTCATTTTGTCAGGAAGTATTCTAATTATTTTCTTACTTCTTTTTTCATAATTAAATTTTTATAATCACAGAGAAAAAATATATTATTCAAAGACAAAACAAATGTACATGTACATTTCTATCATCACATGACTGTTTATGACAGTACAAATGATATTTATTATACACTTAAAACCAAAACAATAAACCTGTTTATTTAAAACATTTCGTTACCTTCATTCTTGTGCTTTACTAGATTATGTAGGCTTAAGTTTGAATACAGGTAAATAGCTGTAGACATTGATATAGATTATAAATGAGCTGACAGTGAAAATTAAGTGTACAATACATCATTAGAAGCTAATATAACAGAGCATATTATCCTTGTAGACAAGAAATATGTAGATATGGGGCTGTAGGTGTCAAGATTAACTGCTAACCTTCACGTCTTTTACAAACTTTGCAAAAAACCTTGTTGGTACTCAGGTAGAAGAACAATGTGAACGTGTGTTCCTATCACCTGATAAATAAGCTACTATAATATGATTAATCTTGTAACATACCAGGATGTTAATCCCATGACTATAGCATGGTATGAATATATTTGCGAACATAAATCAGTGATGATGGGCACAAACATATAACATTAGTTATACACAGTCTTATCCGTCAGTTTGATATAATAATTAAAACAAGATAAATCCTAGTTTTTATGCTGATTCTTTTAAGCCCTGTGTAATTTACGTTGGGCATAATTTACGTGATTTACGGGATTTATGCAATAATGACTCAGGTCATTTAACCCATATGACAGACAGTGTGTGATCTCAATGCACGTGAATGGATGAAGGCAACCACTCTCAAGTTACATTATTGGCAACAAACATAGACAAGACACAAGACTTGACATTTGATGCAACAAGACAATGCTTGTGCTAGTTGTCACAAGAAATCAGCTTTGTGGGGCCCCTGAGATCACGCTCCACTAATGCTAATCTTACATCAATGTCCCTGGTGTCTTAGATGAATGATTGATTGACTGATTGACTGATGTATAACACCGTCCTTCAGGGT
Source organism: Mopalia kennerleyi (assembly GCA_034783855.1). Lineage (NCBI taxonomy): Eukaryota > Metazoa > Mollusca > Polyplacophora > Chitonida > Mopaliidae > Mopalia > Mopalia kennerleyi. The sequence goes on from JAVFBX010211185.1 coordinate 7,514, forward strand.
ATATCACTTCTATGATGGCCATGTCCTTCTTAAGTGAACAGCAACTCAACCATAATTTGAAGTGGTATATAAGAATGCTCCCCCACAGCTGACAGCATATATATAAGCTTACTTCAATTATACTGTCCTCAGACAGAGGGCTGGTGACTTACAAAGCTTTATAATATCAATATTACCTTGATTTCAAAACAACACACTAGAAGACAAAAAGATATTACCAAAACCAGAAATCCACAACTAACCTTCAAATCAGTCAAATACACCACAGGGGCTTAGCCAGAAATCCAAAAATATGGTGTCCAAAATGGTCATTTTGTTTCATTTGTAAGGTAACTGGCTGTCCAATTTTAATAGTTTCCCTATCTCCTGCATGTTGAAGTTTCACATAACAGGGTGTCCAAATGAGGCAATTGTTGACTTCAGGGTGTCCATTTGAACGGGTGTACACCCCTCTGCCTAAGCCCTTCCCCATAAACAAGATAATGATATCAACTTAGTAACAATCCATCTGAGCAGTGATTTTTCTTTACTCAAAGTTTTTGCTTTGGTTGGTTAACTAGAGAAAATTATGCATTTGGTAATTAAGAAATGGATATAAAAATATAACAATTAGAAAGAAAAAGAAAAAACATTTTTTTAAATTTTACCAAAAAATGCCAGACACATTGGTGGACTAAATTTGTTTTTGGATTCTTGGTGTTGTGGTATTTCCTCAATATACTAACAGTATAGATTGTTTCATAAACATCCCATGGCCAACAAGCCTCGATGATTTAGCTTATTAAGAAACTGGTTTAATTGGTGGAAAAACAGCCTGAAGGATTATTTTACAGGTATTCAAATGTTGAGCCTGAGTTAAGTCAGGGACAAAGTTTAACTGTTAAATAGCAGATAGGGTTTAACAATGGGTGGTTTGTTCACAGGTAAACATGGTTCAAACTCGTTAAGGTAAAATCTAGCCTAATCCAAGTAGAAATAGCTTCACTGTTCACATTCTTGTCTCATTAGCCTTTCAGGTGTCAGAAAGAAACTTAATACAAACCATGTAATAATTATCCACATTATGATGTGAATGTCAAAAGGCCTGTTAACAGTAGGACCTTTCCATAGAGTTTATGGGAATTCTTTGACCCAAGTCCCAATAATAGCTCCTAAAGCTTGTCGAATCACGATGACTTGCTGGAAAATATTGTGTAATTGTTGTAACTTCATATTTCTTAGGTAAGACAATCATTGACTCTAAACACGCAATGGACAAATTAAAATATCTTCTAATAAATACTTCTTTACCAACAGAAATAAGCAATTTATATACATTCGTCTTTATCAGGGTTTGAAATTAGAGCTAAAATATATTTTGATTTGGATCAGTTATTCTTGTTTAACATGGAAAAGTTACCAAACTTCGATGAAGTATAGTCAAAATTTAATCAGTAATCATGGACCATTTGCCCATATTTCCAACCATGCTTTTCTTGACCTGCACATTGTTAAAGCTTAAAGATGTTGAATGGAATGTGTTAAATTCAAATTTATTTCACTTTATAAAGAGAAGCAGTTAGAATTGATATCGACAGACCATGAAGTCAGATCAATCAAAGCTGAAAGCTGAAACTAAAGAAAGACTGATCTATGGATTGGTTGATACTCTGAAACTAGTATGGTTATTACTTTAAAAATACACGTTCTTATCTAGACAATTTTGATTGATTGATTAGTGTTTAACGCCGTGCTTCAGGGTATTTCACTTCTTTGACAGCGTGTACTTACAAAGCGTAAAAGCAACATATGATAATATGAAGTGATCTCAAAAAGCTCTGTTGGAAAATTAATGCTCCTCCATAGCAGACAGCATAAAATATTCTTCAATTATTAGACAGAGAGCAAGTTTAAATTAACAAAATTGACTTAAATATTTAACAGAATGTCATTTTTTTTTGCCAACATTGGTGTTCAAAATAACTGGTTCCATTTAAAAAAATCGACATCATTTGGACAACGGTTAATGTTCGTTCACTTCACTAAAATCTAAGAAGTAACATACGCCAGATTTAATTTTATAACACAAGCTTTATATTATTAATTGTTTGTTTGATTGAGGTTTACGCTGTACTTAAAGCTATTTCACTCAAATGACAGAGTGTCAGAAGGAAACAAACCATAAATCTCCACAAGCATCTGGAAATTTTCCATCCGTTGAAATGTTGTTTTTGTTTTAAAATAGTGAAAATATAACGCACTTGATTGGCCAGAAGTTTGATGATGATGTAGGCATATGGGGAAGACGTCATAGTGCAATCCCCATACAGCTAGCTCATAACTTGGATATAAACACCAGCAGGAAGATCGTAATTAACATGATATCTATTGATTGAAACATAATTATTTGTTTTAATTTAAGACAATTAGCTTTATTCAATACCACAAATGACCACGATGGATCAAAGGTGTTCCCTTGTAATGCCTCAGTCAGGCCTGTCAGGTGCTTAGACAAAAATCAACAGTATGGCCGGGTGGATGCCCCTGTAGGCTCAATAATGAAGGAGACAGGCTGATATGCACAGGTTTAGCCAGAAACCATAAGTATGATGACCCAAATGGTCATTTTGCTTTGCTTTTTAAGTAACTTGGTGTCTAATAATTACAGTTTTCCTATCTCCTGTATGTTAAAGTTTCTTAAAACAGGGTGTCAAAATGAGGCAATTGTTCAATTAAGGGTGTCCAAAGGACGAGTGGAACCCATCTGTCTATTGGCCTTGGTCACTGTTAACATACAGTGGAAAATCACAATATGCAGTACAAAGTTATCACAATCAGATCAACTTTGTGTTGCCCCTTAGCTAGGAGAGCACCAGGGCATCAGGTGCCACCTTCAACCCCCCTCTATACATGGATATTAGTTGAACAGAGCAGTAACATATGGGGCTTGTCTGAAGAGAGATGCCTGTAGAAGAGTTTATCATAATTAAAAACTTCACAATGACAGGGAATAAAAGTGTCAATATGCCTTCTGGGTATAATCCTATCCAAATAGCCCAACAATGCAGTCTGCTGAGATTGGCCGTGGATAAGTAGTTTTGACAGTGGTGATAGCACTACCATGTATGTTCCAGCTGGCCGTTGTTCTAATGTGACAATCTGGCATACATGTCAGATCAGTATTTAGCAGGTTTCGTTAAATCCAGACCACCTAAGATGGCCAGTTCACACCTGTGTATCTAGAGCCAGTTCTAACAGAGAAGAAAATCACACCCAGGCCTCACTTTCTTAACAATAACACCATTGTCTCTAACCACTTCCCCATTAATGTCCACTTCTCTCTTTAGATATCTAAACACATGTATATATATTTCATATACAAAAATAGATCCATTTTTTAAATAATTGTAAGCATTAATAAAAACTTTCTTTTTGATACCAAGGTCATTTATAATAATAATTGTCAAGAAAATATATCAAATTCACTACTCTGCACAACTTTCACGTTACCAGTTGCAAATATTTTGGTCTGTTGACAGGCAACTGTCATTTCAATGTGGCATCACAGGAATTGCAGAGACGCCACTCAATTAATCTTAAATATTCCAGACTCATGAGCACAGAAATATACACATTTTTAATTTAATTTAAATAGATTTTTAATTTATTCTGAAATGTCTACATGTAGATGTTAATTTCTGTGATTTAAAATACACTACTTGTGTATCCTATTATAATGGCCAAACTATCAGCATTTGTTGTTGTTGTGTACATGTGTGTACCCTCATTGTATCTCAGTTTGTTAACCAAGATGTGTTGACTGTTTCTCTCATCCCTATTTTCTCACCAAGGAATTGTTTCAACTTCGTACAACATCTTTTCCACAAACATTCCGACACAGAATTCAAGATATTTCTTAAACTTCTGGTGAAAACACTGACTTAAAGTCTTAAAAATCTCACTTTTTTTCTAGACAAAAAACTTCTGTGGCATGTGTTTATATTATTAGAGCTTTGGAATATTAAACCATATGTTTTGTAAGGGAGTGGAGGCTTTAGAAAATGTCAGGAGCAGAGAACAAAACCAGCCTAGCTAATTCACACTGATACAAAAAGGTCTATAGCGAGAAATGCCTGGTCTATGGACTAGTGGCCTTTTCAGTGAACCAACAATCAATCAAGTTTGAGAGAATCTGTTCACACTTTGCCTTCTCACCCTCGTCCAAAGCTACAGGTAAAAATAAGACAAATATTAAACACAGCAGAAGTTATTATCATGATCCCTGGAGGTAAACTAAACTGGTTGCCATTCTTTCTACATCAACTAGTTGGTATAATATTGACTTAGCCTGACATGTCAAAGAGAAGCCAGTAATTATTGGCCACCTGGCTGGGCTGTGACTGTGGTACTATCCAAGTGTAACCCTACAGGCTAGTTCTATTTACCTCTGTCCACTTACCTGTACTTAACGAGCAGGTAAACCACAGGTGTAAGTAACCAAGACCCTTTGCACAGCCTGACAAATTATGTCTTAATACATCCACAGTATAAATACCAACACTGACCACCAACAGTGAAGGAGGGGTGTTTCAGTTAAATATTTCTAAACAAGCTTCTACTTTCACCTGAAAGCTTTGGAAATATTGCAAAGCTGAGATTGAAATGATGTAACTTAACAATACAATGAGAGAAAGACAAATATCTATACTGCTCCAAACACTGAATGGTTTCTCACACATGTGTTAGATCATGATATCTTGATTTACAGAAAGAATGTGTGTTATTAAATGTAAGTTCAAAATATCTGATTTTCTTGACCAACATATGGACAAGTGGAAAATAAAGCAAACAAATGTAAACAGATAGCAGGAAAATGTGAAATATTTATCCAAAACCCAGAGAATCTATAAATGTGCTTGTCAAATATTTCCAGATCTTTTAAAGAATTAAACTAGCTTAAGATCAGGAAATGATACTACACGTAACACCGCAATATATCTCTACATAATTAGTCAGTTTCAATAGCAATAGAATTGGATGACTGAAAACTAAGTAAAGATAAGTACTAAATGGACACTTAATATTCAGCGTGGCAATGTAAGGTATGGTAATCAGTAAATATGACACCTCGCTTAACGCCAGTAATTAATTATACTAAAGACTTCTTTACACCTTAGGTATTATACCGCAAACTGGGTTCTGCTACGCCAAACAAATAACTGTTATTATATGGTAAAAAAATCTAGCTACCAGGTCAGTTGTCAGAGTTATAAATGAATGTGAATCAGGCGATGACACTGGAAGTGGTCGCCAGAATACACAGATGATAATACATCTTTACTTCACAATCAGGTTCAATACAACTGGGTTAATTTCTACTCCTTTCATAGAATTTACTGATTTAACACATCTTAACTATAAAAGTATAGTGGATACTTAACAGAACTTTATTTCTACTTCTTTCATAGTATATCTAATAATAACCGTCTTAAGTTCTAAGTTAACTTGTGAAGTATGGAATAAATAATTTTGGTGGAAATCTAACAATTGGGCTGGAATGAAGAAAATATATTACAATCCTTATGATGCAGAAAAACACATGGTGTGAAACATCTTCTGAACAAGGAAAAAGAATGAAAATTTTTCATAAAAACTTTTAGAAAAATGTCAATAGAAACGTAGCATCAGTTGAATACTTACAGTCTGTAGAGATTGGGCATGTTTATAAACAACAAATCTGGAACATGTCTCAGTTGATTTTTATTTAGCCTCCTGCAAGAAAAAAACCGAGACAAATTAAAATTAAAAAAGATTAGTTACTATTTCTGACGCAAAGTAAAAATTTAAAATGAACACGGTCATGACATTAGAATGAAAGACATGAGTTCCTGGCTTCCAACAATTTGAAAGAAATCAAACCTATCCATTTTCACTTTCGATAAGCAGACATTAGGTTATATTTTTACCTCTAATAAAGAAGAGCTCTTCTTAAAATTGTAGCATGATCAATGGTTACCGTTCATGGTCAACTTATGCAAGCGTCACTGTTGTCATTTTTTCCATTTCTGACCATTTGTGGATCAAAAACATTAGAAGCCAAGGTATTTTATTTGGATAGCGTACTTTCTCTAGGATATACGAGGTTCAAGATCTACCTGTAATGTACCTGGTAGCCCAAAGTCTGTCTATATGATCGTAACTCATTCCCCATAATTTAACGTATTGGCCTAAGCCTATAATTGAGAAGGGCTACATATCTTCGTAAACCAAGGCGCTTTATTCCGAGCTCCTCTACATTACCATGTAATGAAGAGGAGCTTGGATATGAAACTTTTGAATATATAGCATCAGAATTATATAGTGGAGTAAAAAGTTATCCTGTGCGCTCATCCTAATCATTTCCTCTTCCCCAGCCGATATAGGCCTATACTTCGACTCCCGATGATTAACGATGTGACGTATTAAGTGTAGATTTATAGAAAAAGACTATTTAGGCCTATATAAGCACAAAACTCCAAGTTATGTGTAACGGACATATTTTGTTTCGTTTTTGTTAGGTTCAGTTCTGTATTCACATCCTAGTAGGCCTATATATCCCCCATATCACATTGATCAATCTCCCTCGAAAGAAGACGCGCAATTTTTTCCACAGCTTATCGGATAACACACTAACCGTTGACTTTAGAATTAGAATATGTAAAAACAATATAGCTTATTTCCAAGCACAGGCACGGGTAAAAATACTTTATTGAAGCACAGGAAAAGAGGTATGATTGCTGCTTTTGAACACAGAAATGGGTAATAATACTACTTCGGGGTAGACCAATAGAAACTAGTATATGCCTACTAAAACACTTTCTAATGTGCTACCGGAACCATCATAGTTAAACCGATGGAACCCTTTTAGAAAATATCCACATATGGCTTATAATAGTGATGGAGTTAAACTGACTTGACCTGAGCAATGTGTTGATTTTTTTTTTAAGTTTTAAATATAGGTACCGGCGAATATAGATTTTGATATGATTTTACTTCTGTAAAGTGATACACTAAAGACGGATAGTTTTGGTAAGCTATATATGTCAAGTCGAACTAATACATCAAATTTGATTGAAATCCTCCAATTGTCGTGGGATTCATCTGTGTGAAGGTACTTTAGGCAGATTTGGAAATCTGAAAAATAAGCTAAATACTGGGCTTTGTCATTGAAGAATTATATTGGCCAGGTTACATTTGCACGTTGGGTATATTTTCGGATCATTCATTCATTCAAAAACTACTTAGAAATATGCCTTCAAGGTTTCATTCATCGTATTGTTATTATGGATTACGTCTTGCCTGTTCAAATCGAGACTTTCAAATATGTTAAGCTTGTGGGAGGTTTATTTAAGGAGAGCAGGGAATAATCCGACAGCTCAAGTAGGAGACACTGTGTATAGAATCAGCCAAGTCTGGGCAAATTTGTTTCTAAATTCCTCAAATATAACACGTCTATAGTCGAACGACAATTAGCAGCTTCTATTGGATTTGGGGGGAGAAACCAAGTGCGAGCGCCGAACGCCAACTTTGTCTCGGAATCCAGGCGACATGAATGGACATTGAATTTGTAAGGAAATGCAAGAAAATGTTTCTTGGAGGGCCCAAGGCTAAGAAAATGTCCGGTCAAAGTTGGAATTGTGCACACTACAATCCAATATACCACCCTCATATAATGCAGTTTCCCTGGCATGCCTATATAGGCGACATGCATGCCTTAACGTATATAGAATTACAGTCTTAATTGTCAGTCGTTACACATATTATCTTCAATTATGCTGTTTTAATGATTGTTTTTGTTGTTGTTTTTATTTTGTATCTCTTGTCGTTTGTTTTTTGGGCGGGGTGGGAGACGTTTTAAAAGTATTTGTTCACGACGTAACATGACTGTATTTGTAGCTTTTCCAGTATCAACTGAGAGAGAAACGAAATTGTCATGGCTTGACATATAAATTGACAGGACGTATTGCCCCGAGGAAACGGTCCGCGACTACCCATTACAGGCGAGACAAGTCTGAGCCGAGGGCCGGCCAGACGAGCCGAAGGTGTCGCCAGTCAATCTCTCTGGAAACACAACTTATCACGTTGAAGAAGAATGCAAAGAAACGCAAATAAACAAAAGGATTGTAAAGGAGACTCCAGCTAAGCACTGGGAGACACATGGAATTAAATATTTAGAATATTCTATATGTCTGCGCAGTGAGAATATTTATCAAAATTTCTATATAGGGCTCAGGCGATGTAGTCTGTGCAGGGGTGCTAGAGGAAGCACTCATCTCTAGAACGTCCGTGCGCCCGGGGTGCCGGTCTCAAAGTCCCCAGGAGCCTTGGTCGAGTGCGTGTAACCGGGCTTAAACACAAATTAACTTTGTCGGTAATTCTCCGAACAAAGGAGTTGTGTAAGCGTCTGGATCACATTTAATGAATAATGGTTGCGTTACATCTCATTTTTCACACTTGAACTTACAGGCGCTCCATAGCGGCCATGTCCTGAAAAGCTCCCTTCTCGATGGTGTGAATTTGATTATCCAAGAGTTGCCTGCAAGAAGAGTTTAATACCATATTATTAGATTTACGTCGTTGTCACATATGGTGTGGATTTGGCTCTCCACAGGTTGTTGAGGTTCGGCAAGGAGACATGCTATACGATCTTGTTTTCTTATCATATTCAAATTGGCAGACAAGAAGATACAGTTGAGCAACAGGTCTATACGTTAAGAGAGTTAAACTAGGCTAATAGACTAGAATGCCGGTGGAGGCAAGCATAATTTTCTTTCTCCAGAATTAAAAATATATATTGATGCTCTTGTATTGCCAAACCTGGTTTCTTAAAAACAGAACTTGAGTTGTGTCTTTTTTTCTATAGACCGTTATACTTCTATATTTATCGTGTTTGGTGTGCATTAATGAGCTGGCATCTTAAGCCATCTTTGGGTAAAACAACAAAAAAATCACCATTTTCTGTCCGTCTAACTATGTTCACTAAAGTTGAAGATTTAAAGCATGAGGGTTACATTCGTTGTGGAATTGCTTATCCGTGCTTGTTGCGAAATACCAATGTCATTTTTACATTGTTTTCCTTAGTCCGTATAAAACACATTAAATATTTCTCGCAAAAATGCTGTCAAAAAGCACGTTATACAAATCAACAAAGACTGTCCAAATAATCAAACTCTATACAAACTATACTTACAATATTTTTAGATTCCGAAGTCCCTCGAGATCTGCCCGCCGTAAAGCAGTTAAATTGTTCCCTTGTAAATCTCTGTTAAATAGCAATAGTACACACAGGTCAGTTTTGAAACATCGATATAGCACAAAACTATTTAAGTAACGACAATGTGGAATTTAGTTAGACGAGATGAAGTCCTCTTGACTTAAGTTAAATAGAAACATAATCATATATACTCCACCATGCATGCATATTGATCGGACCGTCTCAAGGACCTGACGTCTACGATATAATCTGTGTACGGCTAATTTGTTAGTTTCGGTGTAGTGTCGAAATTCTTAATTCTCAAATTGTTATCTGGTGTAGTTATGACCTGTTCAAGATCTGCCGGGCAATGATGACCCATGGTGGACACTATAATACAGCGATATCATAATCCTGACTGAAAGGTGGTTAAAGAATAATTTAAAAGCCTAGTAAGCAAGATATATGCAGTTAACATGTTAAGAAGGCCAGGCTGCAAACTGAACAAAGTATTGCTCGAATTTAATTCTCTTATTAGTCAAATCCTTACAATAGATTATATTCATACAAAACATAATGTGAAGTAAAATATTCCTAATCGTAAAAACAGGCAAAATCAAGGTGACAAGTTCACATTAAATCAACCGTTGACTATTTAATATTTTGGCTTGTTTGGGGGGGGGGCAGAGAACACAAGGCCAACATGAACCTCCCACCCAACCAACATCAATTTATATTTTATATTAAAGGACACGCTTTACAAAACTAACTGAAAGTTTGTAATTTACTGTCATTCACAATTTCACATCGTTTTGTTGGAAACGTGTCGAAAAGTGATGATCGTACGCGGTTTTAGTTATTAGTTACCAAAAGAGAATTTATCTTAAAAACAGAGAGGAACAATAGTTTCGCTGCAGAGAGTGCTGCGACTACGTTATATCACATGCATTATGCACTTTGAAGCTTTGCTTACTGTTAATCAATTCTATATCGATATCGAATCAAACTCCGCTGACTTTTGGCTTTGTGATGTCGCTAGTGAAATGAAGACGTCAAATAATATAAACTGGCTGAGCGAAAAGAGCATTGTAAGTTAATAGCGTTATTTTAAGAAGAGATGTGTATACAGGCGTTTAATCTGTTCGTCGGTCTTTAATGTTATTAAAACAGTGTTTAAACTTGAGATTACAATGTACATATATAAATTGTAATCCCGGTTCAAACCAAACACGCTATTTTTATCAGACAAGGTGATGAAAGTAAAACGTTTCTCGTCATAACGAGAAGAAGAGATCATGCTAGTTACCACTTACAATCTCTCGGCATCTGTTGGTATATCCTTGGGCACATGGTACAATCCCCGGTAACTGCAATCTACCATTTTACCCTGGCAGATACATTCTCTGGGGCACAGCCCACACGACACTCCAATAATTATACACAAAATAGTCACAAATAAAACACAGCAGATCCTAGTTTCCATTGTCACTTAAGGTACAGATTTCCCCCGGTATAATCCACAATAAATTAGTAAGGTGTATAGGGGAGTTTATACTATTACTATGTAATGCACATTCGTTGAGGTTAAATAAATTCCCAAAGTGATCAACGGATATTCACTGATAGGCCATTGGCCCACCTTAATATTGGAGTGTTAAACGCGCGGCAGGGCACCCACTCTTAACCAACACATTTTTGATATAGGGGCATCTCTGGTCCGGTCTCTTATTATAGCCAGAACGTAAGCCCCTTTAAGAAAGGCAGCCTCTATACTGCAAGAGAGCCTGTTTGATAAACAAACTTGGAGAGACGCCGTCAAGCGTTTAAGTACAGTCCAACGGTTAACATCCTAGCTTACTCCATTCACTTAAACAGCCCAGCGTTATATGTCCACTCTATTCATTAGTAAATCCCGTAACACTGTATATAGAAAATACTCTCAGCTGCATATAACAGCTAGTTAAAAGCGCATTGATCGCTTAAAACAATAACACAGATGCCAGGGCCTCCTTAGATGGGTATATGGTTATTTCTCTCAGTAGCACACATAAATGTAGTTACAATGCATATACAAAGGCTTCTCTGCAAGCTTTCACTCACTATCAACGTAACCTGAACGGTTGTCCTATACGTGCACTCTGTAACACGGTAAAGGTGAATCGCTTTTGCAACTTCTGCTAGTGGGCGTGTTTCATATCACTGCTCCCTACCAACCGTATCCAGATGCGCCTGTCACTCATAGGACGATAGCCAGTTAAGATCCACGATTCTCTGTTATTCAGGGGTTTTCACCAAATTCAGGAGAACGCAAAGCAGCGAGCACGTGTTTCTATGTTTGTTTGTACGAGATAGTAATAAGTAAGCAAATATAGCAAAAC
>JAVFBX010211186.1:0-11935 GCA_034783855.1 Mopalia kennerleyi
ACACTACTAACATCAACACTAATACTAACGCTAACACTACTAACAATAACACTACTAACACTAACGCTACTAAACCTTATCTTAACCCTAACCCTTACCTTTACCCAAACCCTAACCCTAACCCTAACACTAATAACACTAACACTAACACTACAAACACTAACACTAACGCATACACTACAAACACTTAGACTATTAAGGTGCAACCAGATTTTCTCAGGATGTCATAACTTCAAGATATCTTGAATCTGTTCAGCTTTGATCAAAATGTTTGTTTCACTCATTTCTTTCTTGAACATTGATTCATTGCTCACATATGACAACTCCTCTTACTCGGCTTTACTTGATCTGTTGAGAACCAGAAGGAAACCTGGTAAAAAACACAACTATGATAGCCGGTCAGCTCACCTAACTCCCTGGTCACATAAACTGTGCCTTTCTTAATCTGTTAAAAACCAGGAGGAAACTTGGTAAAAACCACTCCTATGTTAGCCGGTCAGCTCAGGTAACTCCTTGGTCTCATATAGTCTGCCTTACTTAATCTGTTGAAAACCAGGAGGAAACCTGGTAAAAACCACTCCTACAATAGCCAGTCAGCTCAGCGAATGCCCTGGCCTCAACTTGAAGTCAATTAGGAGATTTAAACATGTGAACATTACATCAAAAAGAGGACCACCAGCCCAGAAGGCTAAGCCCTTAGCCTCAGTATATATCTCTATATGTTTTGTACACTTTCAAAACAACAACATGATATGGATATTAAGTGGATGTCCGAATCTAACGTTACACACGATGGATTTCTACATGATTGAATTTTACACGATTTATTTGATGGTACTTAACCTAAAAACAGTTTATAATTAAAACTTAAAAGACCAGTTAAACTTACATGTACATGTCCAGACACATTACAAATTTATGAATTAAAACAAAATTATCTACTCTTGAAAAAACTGTACATGCCTTCTCCAACATTCACTGAAGATGTGGGGGTTTTTTTTTGACCTAATGGGCTGCATTCTGATTGTGACTCATCCAATGACCAAATCTTGTGACATTAAAATACAGCCTTAATGGAGCAGCTCTCAGAGGCAGACACCAAATTACCACCAGTTAGTGTTATGCGAATTTGAGAAAAACAAAATTCTAACAAGAACCTGCTAGCTTCAGTTCATTTCTCATGAATTTATTCATTAGCACATGTTTTTTTGTTCCATTTTGTTGACCGGATTTGCACGATATGTGTCACAGTAAATGTAACGTAGGCTTTGGTATAAAAATGGATTAAATGAATTTGGCCATGGGAAAAATATTCCATTTACCAAGAGGGATTAAGTGTTTGTTACAGACTGATGGAATATTTTCTGAAAAACTTTTCGTTCTTTGTTCTGCTACAGGTACAGTAATGAACAGGAGGGATATACCAAATGGTTTCTCATCCCATGGAAAATGCCCTTTTTTGTGGGCCTCAACATGCAATATCATATGTCATATTACATGAACTGTCTAATCATAAATTAGTTAGAATATATTTGTGGAATTTTTCAATAAATTAGTTTCAGCCCATTGGTGGAAACACCTTGCAAGTTTCATCAGACTATCCTGTTTTATTTGACATTACTTACGATGTTAAAACCCTGATCAAGCAAACAAACAAAATCCATTCATATTCTGTTTGCCTGGACTATTTACAATCTCCCATTTTATTCACCAATAGAATAATAACGTCGATATAACGTTTGACTTACAAATGAAACATCTCATTAATCTTCAAATAGGATATAACCTGAGAATGTAGAGTAGTCATTAAGAAGAGCCGAGTCTTTTATGAGTTGTATCCACAGGTGATCTTCCACGCTCATGTGTAGTATCATAGAGTTGGTACCTGTACCATGCCCCGCCCTCCCATCACCGTGTAGAGGGACCATGTGCTTGTTATTCATCATTATCCAGGCGAACGCATCCACCTTAAGCTGACCAACAACACTAGTCGTGAAGAAATAAGTCCCGTTGACTTTACAAACAAAATGGGAGGAATACTCATCAAAACTGTCACCAACATTAGCAAATATTTTGTCAAATGTAACAGTGGTTTCCTGGAAGACTGGTCCAAGCTTGGAGCTCCGTGCTGCTGAGAATGCAACCTTACTGGGTGTCTTCGCTGGAATTCCTGGCTCTCCTTTCTTACCACTGAACCCTGTATAACCTATATCACCCTTCTGCCCAGGATCTCCTAAGGCCCCCTTAGGACCACAGTCTCCTTTGCGACCCCTCTTCCCTCGGATGCCATTTTCACCATGTGGACCAACAGATCCATTTTCACCTGTTTAGAAGATGATTTACACATATTCTTTACCCAATTATTCTGCAAATTGATAATTTGTTAAAAGAAATGTTGATTTACAGCTAGAATGGGCCTTTTTAATGCTGTCTTAGCAAAGGAGGAACATTAATTTTTCACACACATAAAATTTCATGTTTGTGTTTAATGTGGCATTTTACTGTTGAAATACACCATTGTTAAAACATGAAATACCCTTGATGACAGTGTTAAACCTAAAACAGTCCATTGATTTTGATTTATGCAGTATACTGAACAGATTTCTTTGTATTGGTAAACCATAGGTACTAAGGATCTGTATAGGAAAAGATGACAAACCTGTTAATGTTTTTTTTAATGAAAAAGATGTTGAACTGGTGAAATTTATTGTTAACTTGGTAGGTCTTGATTAAATAGTATATATTTATCATGTTACGTTGGACAATGAATATTAAACTTACCTGATCGTCCATCTTTACCCGGGAATCCCATATCTCCCTTTAAACCTTTCTCTCCATCGTTTCCTCGTCGACCATTTTGTCCTGGGGTACCATGGATACCTGGTATCCCTGCAGGACCTCGACAACAGTGAGTACACTTATCTTGAGTGACCAGGTTCTGAGCTAAGACCACCCATCCTAGACATAGCCCCAAAACCATGAAGGAAGGGAATCGCTCGTATGAAAACTGATCCATCTGAAAATAAAATGATAGATATAACACACCATAAGACAATTCTAAGACATTTTGTTAAATTAAGATATATTCTTTGTTTCTTTGTTAGATTGAAGTTTCGTATGCAAGATTTACTTCTATTTATATTACACTGTGTCAGGTCAATGGGTAAAGGAAACCACCGCTGGTAACAAATAAAGTCAAGGCCAGACAATCATGAGATGTAATACTAATACACCACAAAACAGATCATCTTCCTGTTACCCCATAGTTGCCAACCTGACCTTTGCATTATGTTGGGCTTAGAAGTATTCAGCTTCTATTATTGTTTTAAATTGTCTGACTGTCTTGAGTTCATGGCATACACTCTTAACATGTTAGAGAAGGTGTTGACAGTAAATGAAGAATCCCAGACACAAAGATCTGGTCATGTATGTGTTGGAATGGCACACCCATCGGGAAAAGGGCAATGACATAAGAGATCCCTATTAAGTGATCATTTAGTTGTACTTAAGCACAGTTGACTTAATGTTTGTTGTCGCTATTTCCTTATAAAGTATTTAAGTAAATTAAAAGCAGTGATAGATTAAGCTTTGCAGCGATTCTAAGAGTTCACTTTAAAAAAGTAGATGTGAAAGAATGTTCAGGAACAATAGTTTTGTTAACTTGGATGAATTTAAATTCTGTTTGGAACTGTTTTATTTAGTCAAACTGGGTAAGCACAGTTAATGTTTTCAGGAGTTTCAAGATTCCCACAATGTTTTTGAAAATTAAATCTTTGTAAGTTTGTGCGGTAGTGTTTGTCTTGAGTCAGATTCCAATACATCTCACTGTAGTTCAAACTCTTGTTTGTATTTAAACCGTTGTTCATCACAGTAGAGTTTTGCAAAGGCATATCTCCACACACAAGCTAATAGTTGAGGGTTTGCGGTGCCAATGTAATTTTGGGACAAAGAGGCAACATGACCAAAATTGGATTGCCCTGGTGTGCATTGTACATCCCACGTTACATAAAGTTTTGTGTCCGGTTTATGGTGATGGCTTGGTTTATTGTTACTATAAGTTTATGGTTATGGTGATGGCTTGGTGTAGGGCTAGTATTAGGTTTAGGATTAGTATTAGGTTTAGGATTAGTATTAGGTTAAGGACTAGTATTAGGTTTAGGATTAGTATTAGGTTTAGGACTAGTATTAGGGTTATTATTAGGTTTAGGACTAGTATTAGGGTTATTATTAAGGTTAGGACTAGTATTAGGTTTAGGACTAGTATAAGGGGTAGGACTAGTATTAGGGTTATTATTAGGGTTAGAACTAGTATTAGGGTTAGGACTAGTATTAGGGTTAGGACTAGTATTAGGGTTATTATTAAGGTTAGGGCTAGTATTAGGGTTATTATTAAGGTTAGGGCTAGTATTAGGTTTAGGGCTGGTATTAGGTTACGATAAGTATTAGGTTTAGGGTTATTATTGGGTTAAGGGCTATTATTAAGTTTAGGGTTAGTTTTAGGTTTAGGGATTATTAGGTTTAGGGTAAGTATAAGGTTTAGGCCTAGTATTAGGTTTAGGGTTAGTATTTGGTTTAGGGCTAGTATTAGGTTTAGAGTTAGTATTATGGGTAGTATTAGGTTTAGAGTTAGTATTATGGGTAGTATTTGGTTTAGAGCTAGTATTAGGTTTAGGGCTAGTATTAAGATTAGGGCTAGTATTAGGTTTAGGATTAGTGTTAGTATTAGGATTAGGGCTTATATTAGGATAAGGGCTTATATTAGGATAAGGGCTAGTATTAGGTTTAGGACTAAGTTTAGGGTAAGGATTAGGTTTAGGGTAAATATTAGGTTTAGGGTAAGTATTATATTTAGGGCTAATATTTGGTTTTGGGTTAGTTTTAGGATTAGGTTAAGTATCCACTCATGCCTATTTGTTGTTAAAATGACTTAAGAAAAAATATAAACTTTGAATAAAGCTTCCTTCTATCAATATGACAAAAGAGTTTAGAATACCACAAGCCACCATGGCATAATTTTAAATCTGTATGTGATGTGAACACAATAATTTAAGAACAAGTTCAGACTAACTTCAGACTCAGAAAATAGCTTTTTTAAAGTAATAACCAGAAAGTTTTTGACAAGCTTTCGGTGTTTTCCTCATCTAATTGTAAAGATATATGTCAGTATTTCGTTTTTCCTCAAACTACATAATAGAGAACAGTTACTTTTTAATATCTGAAGTGTCGTCAGTTCTTCACAAACACAGCGATGTTAACAGTGTGGTATATACGGGCATCCATATCAAAATTTTTTTTCATACTGATATCAAAATAAATGGTTTGAAACTTTTTTATTGTAAAATAATATCTCCATTTGCATTACAGAACATTTCAAAGGTTTTGACAATAACTTGAAAATTAAATGATTTACTTTAAACTGACAATACAGCTTTACTTCAGTAGATAAAGGGTGTAATTACATGCCACTGAATATCGGGGAACGATTTAGCCAACATTGTATAGTTAAAGCATTCCATACTGTTCATGTTCCAAACATTAAATGTTAAAGTAAATTCACAGAGTACATAAATATTTTAATTAAAGTTCATTCTATTGGAATAAGGCCCGCAGCTGTGGTTAACTGGTTGCCCTACCAATCCTACTCTGTTATACCGCTCACAAGTTCCAGTCTGTCAAGATGAAGTTCTGGCAATTGTGGGGGTGGTTTTACATGTTTTTCTCTCGGTTTTCCATCGTAAGCAAGAAATAGAGTAAAATTGCTGTTGTAATATAAGTGAAATACGCTTGAGTAGGATATAAAACCCCAATCAAACAAACAAAATAATTTATTGCAATAATGGATGGGTGTACATTTCACCAAAGTTCAAATAGCATACAACATTATGGATAGTATTGTGTCTTTGACCAATTTTGTTAACAAATATTGCTGCCATTTTAAAAATTGTATTATTTGCATTGAAATATATCCGGACTATAAGTTGACTGATTGTCTTCAAAGTGAACCTTTAGTTTCAATCAGTCAGGAGTGATTTCCACCTAATTGCCCAAACCAATATGGTGATAAGCACCATTACCGTTACTATTTGAAGGCAGAAACTGTTCTCAAACCTATGTAGGGAATGCTGGTGTGACTGGGATTGCGAGCATATTGTTTGCAAACTGAACCATAAGCAGGGGACCTGGAGCCTGTCTTACGAAACATGTGTAGCCTAGGTTGGACATAATTACCATGACGTCCAGTGCTGAAAACAGTGCGTCGTCTTGGTTATTATGAATAATGTTAGCTACACACGCTTCATAAGACAGGCCCCTGATACATAGTATTAGCCAAAAATCAAGGAGAGGGTGTCTCAAATCACCATTTCTGCAGAAACAGGGTGTCTCATTTTTACTGTTTCCCTATCTTTCCCATGTTAAATTTGACTGAAACAGGGTGTCTCAAATGGCTTCTTGGGTGTATCAAAGACACTGAGACACCCCTCTGGCTAACACTGTGCCCTGATACATGTAGCTACTCAGCTTGTTACAATATGGTCTGTTCAATAATTGTTTCTTGCCAGGGCGATGTCATGTAAGTGTTTTGTTGGGTGTGTTTGTTTTGTTGTTATCGTGTTTGGGCTACCCCGCTGTGATAAATGCAAAATAACCTTCAGGAGAATCTAGAACAACAATCAAACTAGAGCAGCCGTCAAAGGGCTTGACCGACTCACACCTTACAAGTGGGTTATGGTAAAGGTTGTGCCATGTGTATTTATATCCATATAACACAACTTGAGATTAAGGTTTATTAAGAAACCTTGATCTGGCAGTTTATCTAGAACATAGGTGATTCATCTATTATTATTAATCTACATTCCTGTGCCAGTGTGATTGCTTGTTAGAAATATACAATGGTAGC
Organism: Mopalia kennerleyi; assembly: GCA_034783855.1. Lineage (NCBI taxonomy): Eukaryota > Metazoa > Mollusca > Polyplacophora > Chitonida > Mopaliidae > Mopalia > Mopalia kennerleyi. Next base: position 6,899 of record JAVFBX010211186.1, read on the forward strand.
CAGAGACCCACGTTCAAATCCAGCTGGAGTTCAGCAAAATGTTCTTTTTTCAAAATTAAAAAATGTGCGATAGTGGTATTCAACCGAGTAGCTCACAGCCTTATTATAAAGTCATTCTCTAAAGTAAAGTCAATAATTGAATACAGTAAAATAACAAATGTATACATTTTTGATGATAAAGCTTTATCAGAATGAACTTACTCTGCGTTTATCTGGTCATGCTCTTACCTGCAACATGCACACTGAAAAATTAATGTCTTTCTAATTCTTGCTGACAGGGTTGAGTTACGTTACATTTATCATGACTTGTGTGAGCACTACGGTCTAACTGTCGCGGCTATTTTATTTAGTATTTGCATGTTTACCCTCTGAATTCCAATAATTATATCACAGATTTTGTGTGAGAATGTATCAGATTACATGTAAGTGTGCTATAATGATGTTCATTTATCATACTTCTGTTGCAAAGCATACCATTCACAGTCAACACAAACAGTTCAATTGTATTGGGTTAGCTTAAATTCTGTTATGATATTGAGGTTGATACTTTCTTACAGTAACTCCGCATAAGCATCTTACGTGTATTCAAAATATTTGGTCAAAGATGCAGTTGGAAGCTAAAGTAATGGCAATACATGTAACACAAGACTATGCATTAGAATATCTGGATTTTTATCTGTGTAATGTTTCAAGGTCTATCCTGATCATTCTGTCATGTTTCAGTGTCTATATAGACATCATTCTGTAATGTTTCAGGTTCTACCCAGACATCATGCTGTTATGTTTCAGGGTCTACCCAGACATCATTCTGTAATGTTTCAGGGTCTACCCAGACATCATTCTGTAATGTTTCAGGGTCTACCCAGACATCATTCTGTAATGTTTCAGAGTCTACCCAGACATCATGCTGTTATGTTTCAGTGTCTACCCAGACATCATGCTGTTATGTTTCAGTGTCTACCCAGACATCATGCTGTAATGTTTCAGTGTCTACCCAGACATCATTCTGTAATGTCTCAGGGTCTATCCAGACATCATGCTGTTATGTTTCAGTGTCATCCATCATTTTCAAACTTATATATGCTTTAGAACTATTAGAATGTCTGGATAGGTATTGAAACATTGCACTGATACATGGGATTAATCCAGTGTTAAAAAAAATATATTGCTCAGTTAAAATGGAAAGTGATACTTTTGAAATAACGATAAGCTTTGGACAGAAATCAATGTAGAGAATGTCTCATCTTAAATTGCATTGTTTTTTCTATACATCATCGGTTTTTGTATATCTAAATGAGGATTATCATCTGTATCGATAAAAGTATTTTTTAAAAAAACAAATTTTGATGAGCATTTTTATTTGTTGGGCACAATTTTACAGAATTATAGTGCCAACCTGCTAAGGCTGGAAGAAAATCTAAAAATTTGGTTTTAATGATGGCATGCATATTTCCACTATCATATAAACTGTCAGCAAGGTTGATTTATGGTCTACTTTGACATACAGGTGTGTTATGTCAATGCACCTGTCTGTACTATTGATGGAATTAAGTCGTAACATCTCTGCAGTCAGTTCTCAGTTATAGTTTATTGATCAGACTGCACTGTGTCAAAGCTAGATGTAGTTAGCCTGTCAGCCTTCACGTGTTATGTCTTGCCCGTCAAGGCTGATTAGATAGGTACAAACTCAGGTGATTTAACAATCCCAGTAAATGTGTGTGTTATTATAGGAGTTAACATCTCACTCTGACAGTCCCCATTCTCATGTGCTTTATTGAAGATCACCATGGGATTTAGGTTACCTGTTCAGACAGACTGAAACAGCAGCTCAGAGTGGAGTATCCAGGAGCTGAGTAGGGACTACGGTGTCTTTGATATTTATTAGGAGTGACTATTGAGGCTGATATGACTATTGCAATAGTATTGCGATAGTCCCAACTAATATTGCGATATTAAGGGACTATTGTGATACTATTGCGATGTATTTGCAAATTTTTTAAACACATCTATGATCTAAAGTAGCCATAATGAAGAAAAATAACTATTTCAAACAAGTTAGTATAAAACTTGTATATTTCTACATGTGATGTCTTTATTTGTTAACAAATCACAAATGCTTGTAACCTGTATATACTTAGTTATTTGGCACCTTTGTCTCTCTGAATAGAAAAATATATATTTAAAAAACATATGTTGTAACAATAGCAAGGCTTTAGAATAAACCGACTTATAGGTTCGGGAAAGTTATCCAACTATCTAATGTAGCACATTTTCTGAACAATGTCTCGAAATTATGTTTACTAAAACAATTCATGTGTCTACAACTCATATGCTCAGAAAAATGAATCAACCATTGAAACTATTGATATTTGCATCCACTTTTGGCGATAGTTATCGATATCCAGTGTAACTATAGATATGTTACTATCGGATCACGGACTATTGCGATATATCGATAGTTCGATGCATCGTTACACCCCTAATATTTATACTTAACAATAAATGATAAAGCAGCAGTGTCCAGGCGCACATGTGTATTTTTTGTTGACCCCATTGGAATAACATGAATGATCCTTGCCAGAGATACATATAATAATGCAATATTGGGTCAGTTCAGAACTAATTTATATTTGACTTTAATAATATTGTTAACAGAAGCCATCTTTCATATTTACCACAATGTGATCAGGGCAATTTCTAGACAAATTTCCCAGGTTCTTATCCCAAATTCCAATCCCATAATCAGGGTTGTCAATTATCCGGTTTTAGCTTGATTTCAGCAGGGTTATTACGAAAATAGTAATATATTGACATTAATTTGGGCTTGAAATAGTTTGGGCGCCCATACGTTTTCCGTAACTAAAATGGCTCTGGATACTGCATTGGTGATGTACAATGATTAAGTTCTTGATGTTGGAAAGGTTTAGCCGTCTGGCTAAGGGCAGTTTGTTTAGAGAGTAGCAAAGTAATTAAGTTGTCTTTACTTAGCACTGCTACAGTATATGCAGTGTTTCAGGAAATCTGTTTAAAACACCTGATTTATGACCGGCAGATAGCAAAATTGATTAGATTTTAGACAGTGGATGTAAGATATTTGTGCCTAGATGTTAAGAGCTTTGTTCAATAAGATTTAGCCTTACTTAGCCAATGGAAGAATTTTTATTGAGATGTGAATAATCAGAACTGAACGTAATTACCAGGTATTGTTACATTTGGTGGCATACTGATTAATCAATAACATGTTCTCAGGTAAAAGCTGTCTATTGTAACAACAAATGTCACAACTACCAGGGCACTCAGATGTTAGGAGAGGACGCAAGGTAGCAGAGTCCACGATCATCTTACCATAGCCCCCACACAGTGTAGGCTTTTCAGGGCCACATTGTCATTGATATTTAATTCTGTTACATTTTAATAAAACAAACTTTTAAGTAGAGGTTTGTAGCCATTTTTCAGGAGTTAGGGAGTGAGACTACTAATCCTCCTACAATGTACTGCTCACAGGCTCGAGTCCCTTTATTGACCTCAAGTATTTTATGAAATAACACACCATGACTGGCAATTATTGGGGTGCTTATTTAGGTTAGGCAAAGCTATAAGTGTACAATCCGTCGTCCTATAAGTGAAATATCCTTGAGTATGACTTTAAACCTCACACAAACAAACCTATAAGTAGAAATAAAGGCACTGCCTAGAAAATGAAACTGTAGTACCATGGTTAAATAGAAAATATTTTATATAGACATAATCAACATGAAAAAGAGGATTTTCCGATGATCCATGATTCATTATATACATGGCTGCAAAAAAATGCAGTTTTCTTGCAATTGAGAAAAGCCGGCTAAAATGTATCAAGCCTGTGAGCTAATAAATTTATTTTATTTTTGTAAAAAAAAATACCCAAGTGTGAGAATTCAACATGGTCCTTTATTGACTTGAATTTTTTCGATACAGTTTCTACAATGATCTCACTCATGATTAAATCCTCAAAATTTACAGGATAACTATCTATTTCTAATGTTAGTGTTGTAAGTCATTTCACATTTGAACACCTCAAATCTGTAGCTCGAGAAGCTTACTGCTGGACTAAAAAGTTCAGGTTGGTACTCTACTATAAGTCTCCAGTGAATTGATATTTAGGAGGGGCTGATCAGTGAGGCAGCTAACTGGTAGAGATTTAGTATTTTATTGAGCACGATTCATTGAACAAATTGTGGCTTTGAAGGAAATCGTAAACTCCGCACTGTGATCCGTACACAGTTTACCAATCTCAACCTTGCCAGATAACACATTCTGCAGATTTTCCTAGACTGAGTTTAGTAGCACTGGTTTTCATTATTGACAGCATTTCCCACCGAGGGATTGATTGAAATTTGCAGTGATGCGCAGGCAATAAATAGATATATGAATTTATGGGAATTGTGTGTTCACAAAATTTCTCTAGATCACAATATATTGGGTCACAAAAGTCTCTACAGGAAATTCATAAAGATTCTGTTCCTCCCTTTTTTAATGAGGGTTCGCACCAGCTCATCTGAGAGCAGAATCTAAAGAATTTACAGAAAAGTTGTTGGGAAGACATGTGCACCAGTAATAACTGTCACACTACTGTTGTAATTTTAAAAATTGTAGACGATTCAGGGAGTACTAGTAGTCATTTTGTTGACTACCTTTAATAATATGTAGCCACTTAAAACTACTTTTCTCAATTCTTGTTTTATTGCTGATGTTTATTTGAAAATTTGGAACCACTGCTGCTGTTTGTTTGAAAGTTGAAGGTTGACCCAGTTTGAGAGTTGTGTCTAAAATTGTTCATTACTGCTTTTCTATGTTCGTAAATTGTGGAAAACAGCTAAGTATATGTTTGGAATTGAGTAGTATAGAAAGAGCATTTGGAGTCACATTGACCTTTGACCTTTGAGTGCACTTGGGTCACGTGACGGTGACCCCTGGTAACCAGGGTAACGACGACGGAAAGTGGGTGAGTCCATTGGCTGGAAAGGGGGGACAACTGTGTTTTTTGTGCGTTATGAAGTA
>JAVFBX010211197.1:0-11935 GCA_034783855.1 Mopalia kennerleyi
TCCAGTTACTCGAGATGTTGGTTACCAGTATCCAGTTACTCGAGATGTTGGTTACCAGTATCCAGTTACTCGAGATGTTGGTTACCAGTATCCAGTTACTCGAGATGTTGGTTACCAGTATCCAGTTACTCGAGATGATGGTTACCAGTATCCAGTTACTAGAGATTTATATACATTTAGAAACTTGCCTCAATGAGTTTTTCTGGAACACAATATGATTCGTCGATTTTAATTAATCTACATTCCTCCTGACCAGAATCACATGTACTTGTAATAGCTAAAGCTTAGCGACCAGTTCACAAAGTTATGATGTAATTCGTTATGAGGTTGACCCGAAGACTACAGAGTTACGGTGTAATTTGTAATGAGTTTGACCCGCAGACTACAAAGTTATGATGTAATTCGTTATGAGGTTGACCCGAAGACTACACAGTTATGGTGTAACTTGTAATGAGTTTGACCCGCAGACTACAAAGTTATGGTGTAATTCGTTATGAGGTTGACCCGAAGACTACAAAGTTATGGTGTAATTTGTAATGAGTTTGACACGAAGACTGCAAAGGTGTGGTGTAATTCGTTATGAGGTTGACCCAAAGACTACACAGTTGTGGTGTAATTTGTTATGAGGTTGACCCAAAGACTACACAGTTACGGTGTAATTTGTAATGAGTTTGACCCAAAGACTACAAAGTTGCGGTGTAATTTGTTATGAGGTTGACCCAAATACTGCACAGTTGTGGTGTAATTTGTAATGAGGTTGACCCAAAGACTACAAAGTTATGGTGTAATTTGTAATGAGGTTGACCCAAAGACTACACAGTTACGGTGTAATTTGTAATGAGGTTGACCCAAAGACTGCACAGTTGTGGTGTAATTTGTAATGAGGTTGACCCAAAGACTACACAGTTACGGTGTAATTTGTAATGAGGTTGACCCAAAAACTACACAGTTGTGGTGTCATTTGTAATGAGGTTGACACAAAGACTACACAGTTGTGGTGTCATTTGTTATGAGGTTGTCCCAAAGTTACAACGGCATAAATATCTATCCGCTTTACCATATGATTTTAAAAATCAATGTGATAATTGTATAAATGGCGGTTTCATTATTTAGTTTATAAGTGATCAGTGGAAGTACATTTTTTAAATAGTATATAATTTTATTATAGGCATATAGGTGGGCTTCAAGTGTCCAGGAAACATGATTTAAAATGTAGGTCTGGATAGTTACCGGGCTTCATTATAGAGTATTGACCGGGTTATACATGTATTCCATATGGCATCAAAACTGTACAAAGTGTACGACTTCACTATCGTTGGATACGAGCTGACCAAGCCAAGATTGGGCCGTGTTTCAATGTTTTATTTTGTTAAGATTGTTTGTGCTATAGTTTTTATTTTCGTTTCACGTTTTTGTTATCAAAAACTTGTTAATTGTTAATAACAGGAACGAGCCTATGGATGTAGTTGGAGATTTCTAAGCGACATCACGGCGGACCGAATTGAAAGCACAAAATGAAGTGTGCGATCGTACGCTCACAGGCCCCTACTTTCACTTGATTGTTGTCTTTCGCAATTCTGTGATCGTTAGCTTTAGGTAGGGTCATTTGGTAGTGTTTATAGTTTCAATCTGTAGATTTTTAAAGGCTTTTGTTTTTGAATGTGCTCTTACACGTCCGTTCACAACTAAACATCTGTTGACCTTGGATTCTCAAATTCGGAAAGCAAACCCTATAACAAAAATATATATTATTTTGCATTAAATTATGCAGTAAAGGTTGTAGTAGCGACAATAAAATTAAATAAACGTTATTCATTGTCAGCTATCAATAATTTTGCCGATTTGCCGGTTTCATCGCGATATTCCCAATTTGATGATCCGAGATCACAATGTTCCGACTTGACCCCTCTTCTGTTCTGATATTGGTTATACGAGCGGTTGCTGCTATGAAATGCAATTTTTATTTCGGTCGATGTTTACCAATAATATTGTTATATCAGAAACTAACCAATCTGTGTTAGTTATCCGATTGTTTTCGTCACCCTTGGTACTGTCAGGGTCCCTATCACCCTGCACGCCTGTATCGCTATATCGCTTGCAAATGGCTCAAACTGACACGGTTTTAAAGCTTCTGAACGCATACAAAGTTCAACACCAATATAAACACCAGTTTCATCTTCTGATGTGTAAGTATCTGAGAATGAATCTGATAAGTCTTTGTCGGACTGGAAAGAAAACGCTGCCATGTATCGCTGAGGAAAACTCTATGCACTACTGGGCTAAAGCATGGCCAACTGCTAGGCCAGGCTGACAGGACTTACCGACGTGACGTCACTCACTCAGCGATCGCTGGCTCCGCGGGCAGGCACATCTTGCAACTTTATTGCCCTCTGGGGGGCAAACTTGACCAGATTTCGTTGAACCAAATATATATTACTTAATAGCAAGGTACAAAGATTATATTTATGGCAAAACATGTTAAAAAATATTACTTCTGCGGATTTCCTTTTACAAGGCAAGCTCACAAAATTAATAGGTGAAAAGTGGATTGTTGTTTGTTGTCTAGTCAAAAGGTCTTTGGGACACAGGGTTCTAGGTTAGTTTGGAGCACTAAGACTTGGTGGAAGAGATTACAGGAGATAAAGTTAATTTAAGGGCTGGATATGGAACTTTATTATCCGTCAACCAAATTCGCTGTGTTCTGATTGGTCAATTTGCAGGGAGCTTAAAGACCTAACACCCCGGGAGATTTCGAATGTAACAAGAGTTCACAGGTAATATAAAATCAAACATGGCCGCCTCCCCTTCAAATTTTATTTTCTAAATTTAATAAAACTGATATTTGAAATCAATTTTTGGTTGACACAGGGTTGGTTCAAAATATATCTGCTCTACAATCGCTCGTTGGTAATGACGCATAAATATCAGAATAAATCAGAACGAGTTGTTTGCTATACTGGTAGATAATGCACCCGATATGTAAGGGTAGATTATCTTTGATGGTTTTCTTGCTGGTGCGGACTTAGAAGGTCTTGTCGTCATTGACACAGCTCTCTCGAAACATACTATGAATTGATTCGCTTTCTGGCTGTCTTTATGTACCAGATATAGACTTCGGTGTGCGTGTCGAGATTGGTGATGGTTTTCTAACAGTTTCCCCCACATACTCTAGATTATCATACGTCTGTATGTCGGGTTAATGTCCTCTCGAAAGATTGTGGTGTTTTTAAAGATTTGTAGACACTTGGCAAACGTGGATTTGATGTGGTCGGGTACGTGTAAGTCACACTCCACAAAACAAACCGTGTCCTAGAGGTGTTGCTGTCTTCGGGTCTGGCCGCCGTGTAGAGTAAGAGTACGGGTCTTTCAGATCGTTGACGTGAAACTGACATTCCCACACATTGATGTAATGTGATTTGATGTAGTCTGCCCTGTCGATCGTATCAGCACGAAGTTCTTCAACTTTTTTCCCTTGTCTGGTTTTTTTTTATGCCATCTCGTCAACTTTAACTCGTGCGCATACCAGTAACAGCGTTTACACTGAAACATGGTAGGGAGTCAGTCCACAGGTAAACGTCCAACGCCGACCAGTTTCTCCGTATGGTTGGATTGGTATCGAATGGTGATGTCGCAGAGGTGGACCGGGGTTGTGTGAAGACCCCTTCAGTCTCTGTGGGTAACCAACGGGCGTAGTGTCCCGCTTGCATGCCTGACGTTAGGTAAAACAGATATATGGGGTTGTCATCAACTCCGACAATATTTGGATACGTCTTCCCACCGCGTATCTTGGTGAAATCGGCTTCGTGGTGACGCATGCTGTACAGGTCCGCATCTGTGTCCTCCACCAGAGAAAAAAAATTGTCAGGTATACGGGAGTCGGGTTACTGATGCACAGTTTGAAGACGTCTTTCCTTAGGTCACGACAGAAGGTGACCATTTTCTCTGCGGCTTCCATGAACATCAAGGTTATTGTACCACACGAGAGTCGTCATGCCTTCCTGGTCCCACACGTGTTGTAGCGAAGCATATTCCTTGCTGGATAGTTCCTTTCTTCTGAGCGTGTTGTTGAAGGAAGGCAAGGCTGGGTGGTAGACTGGTCTCCTCTAGACTATCCACGTAGGTGTGACATAAGGTCACCTTGAGCAGTTTACAGTCGTAGGCCTTTACCCATTTGTTGTAGCTGCAATTGGGCGCAAGGTAGTTTAAAAACAGACGGATATCTGTGGGGACGGCGATGTGGCTCTGTTGTTTTTTAATGACGTACCTGCGCGTCTGTTGGTGTGCCAGGTAGGGGTAGGCCTACATGTAACCTACATGTAAGTCATACCGCCCTATGTTGAACAAAAAGACCGGGGGTTGCGTTAGATTTTTCAACAATCTGTTTTTAACACATCGGCATACGGGGTGGCTTAGGTTGATCTGGTATCTGGGGCTGGAATCGGGATGCCTAACACTTTCTAAAACTTCAACAGCATGCGTTGGCCAATAGCAGCACTGATCTCGGTACTCGATGAAAGTCGCAATCAGCTTGTTAGTGTCACTGTGAGACAAAACATCGAAGTTGTTGATAGCCTGGCACGTTGGAATTGATTGTGTGTTTGATTTGGGGTTAATGTCGTACCCAAGGGTATTTCACTTATATGACGAGGGATTGTCCATTTCAGACCGTTCCTTGCCTAATTACGGTGGAAAACCGGGAGGTAACCTAGTAGGTCCCAACCCGCCGTACTTGCAAGTGCGTGCTGTTTACTTGCAAAAACGTGGGAAAAACTTGGGGGTCCGTACGTGGTGAGTACTGCCTCAGTACGGATTTGGGAGCACGCAGACAGCGTAGCACTTTTAGTGCAGGAGGAACTTTCACTGCGTTCGAGCTGCGGTCGGGCTACGGATTCACCCCAAGTACGGCCTCCCCAAAAAACTTACGGACTAAAAACCCACACGGTGGGTTGTGACCTTGACTTTAATGGAATTCCCCCCAAAAAAACCTAATAAGAACAGATAAAGGGATTGACATGATAAGGAACACAAGCCTGTATTGTTAAAGCTATATCAGGTTACGGAAGAAAAACTTATACCCAGATTAATTTACAGCATAATATAACATATGATCTTAAGCCAATTTGACAGCAGTTAATTTATGTACGGTAACACCATACCTCTTGTATACTGAACGATTGTTATTATGTCTCAGCTATGTTTCCGATAGTATAAACCGAACGCCTTCATTCAGTTTATTCAGCCGAATTGTTCGGTTTAAGCTATCGGAAGCAGGAAACAAAAACAAGGAAACAATGCTCAATAAATTGTAACTATCGGAATTTGGTGAAATCTAAACCAATTTGTCTTCTTAACAGGAGGAAGGTACAGAACAAGTTTTAATTTAATTAGCTAATTTGTTCTCAAATTACCATTGTGTTTACAACACATAGCGTGAATATTGTACAATTATGAAATGACAGCTATGTTATTTTGCCGGATTTGGCGAAAATCAATCCCATTCTTTGTCTTAATAGGAGGGAGCTATATACCAAATTTCAAGTTAATCGGTGAAACTGATCTTAAAGTTCTCACGTGCACAACACATACGCAATGGCGCCCATATAGTTTTACAGAACTTGCTGGAATGCAATCCCATTTGTTGTCTTACATGTAACAAAAGAGATCTATATTTTCAGTCTGTAGTTAGTCCGTGAATGTGTTACAGAGTTATCGGGTTATCATGTAATTGTTTAGCTGAATTCAGTGAAATACAATCCCATCCGTTGTCTTAACGAGACATAGCTTTATTTCAAGTTTTAAGTTAATGCACGAATTTATTTTCTACTTGCCGTGTTCACAACACGTGCAGGCATTTATATTGTTTAATTATGCCACAACGACCATATTGTTTCATGGAATTTGGTTGAATTCAGTTCCACCCGTTGTCTTTACAGGGTGTTACTTATCAAAATTGAAGTTGATCGATTAATATGTTTATAAGCTAGCGTGTTCACAAACATGTGTGATGTTAGGGCCGAATAACGGACAATATAGCATCTCCCTAGCATAGATTGTTTGATTGGGGTCGTGCTCAGGGGTATTTCACTTATATGGCGATGGATTGTCCACGTCATACTGTTCCTTGCCTAATTAAGGCGGAAAAAACGGGTGGAAACCGCATAAGAGTAGACAGCCTGAGCGATCAGAATCTGTCAATTAAACTAATAATCAGGAGAAAAAGACGGAGAAATGCTAAGATCGTCGAAATATATGTAACTGGCCACAGGTAATTCCTGGGACACCCAAGTTGAGAAACATAACATCCCAAGATATGTGCACAAACGGGCGAACAACTAACAATATAACATTACTTTATTAAATTAACGAATATTGTCAAACAAAAGCAGCTATTTCTTGTTTCTATGCACTATACGAAGAACAGCTTACAGTTGTGGCATTTCAGTGTTTCGCAAGCGGTTGAATGAAGGCAGGGGAGATAATCTAAGATGTTTTTGTAAGATATTTAATTGCAAATCCAGTTCAAGTAACTCTATGCAATTAGTACAACCTGGTCAGTGTCACAGTGTAAGAAACACTTTGATTTCTACCAGGAATGTCAATCAGCATAATATTTTCTTTCAGCAATATCCCTAATTATCGTATGAACAAAATCTGTGATGAGGAGGATAAATTTGATTAACCGACATTTGTTTCTTGAATATCAATATGTGTCAGAAACAGAAACAAAAGGTGTCAGAGACCTTACAAGGCAAAACTCCTAGTATGACGCATAAAAAATAGTATAAAAGTGATGACAAAGAGAACAGACACATATTATTGTATGCAAAGATGTTCACAATTATTTAATTATTTATTGAGCTCATTAACTTGTCATCCTGCTATGAACATTGCCTGAGAATGAAAACCGGCATTTAAGGGAAAAACAACTGTTTTTAGACCTAAACTTATTATTTGTTTTGCATATTTTCAAAGACAAACATCTGTGTTGCACTCGCATTCGAGTAATCATAGCGGTTAATTAGCTAATTTAACAATCCAGACTGACGTCTTTGTTCGAAAACACGGTAGGTCACCAGTGTGCCCGTTTGCTTGTGTATGAAGGCATCTGTAACAACACGGCGTATACACAAGCTGATCATCCAAGACCAATGTTAATCGGTTGTCCATATGTCAAAATAGCTCTTTGAGTAACACATACGTCTAGCATGTTTAACGTCGTACTCAAGGGTATTTCATTTATATGACAAAGGAGTGTCCACTTCACACTGTTCCTTGTCTACTTACTGTGGAGGAAACCTCGTAAAAACAACCCCCGCGATTGCCGGAGCCACATCGTGTGACTCCCTCATACACCTGAGGGTCAACAGACGGACTCGATCCTGTGAACGTCCCGTGCTAATTGGTGTCTCACTTACAGGATGGCGGTGCACTCTATACCAGTAAAGAGAAACACTGACATAGCTAACAAATGTGAAGTGTTTTGTTTCTCCTTTGTTATATAATACAGTATCGATCTGTGTTTAAGCAAAGATTATTTGACTTTTCTCAGTCGGACTGGGCAAGTTCGATCAATTCCCGTACAAACTCAGTTGTTTATTGTGGATACAAGTTTGAACTAAAAACAGAATAGTATTTAATCTCACGTTACTTGAGAAAGTGTTTGGTTTTTAATTTAGTTGTAATTCAATACCAGTACCACTTTGTTATTTTTTGTTCAGCAATTAATGATATGCAAAAATAACATTTGCAATCAACATATCTGCCAGAAAGATTGTTTGTTTTATGTTTGATTGGGGTTTAACGCCATACCTAATGTTATTTCAATAACAGCATTGCAGCCCAATATGTGCAGGAAGCCACTGGTAACAAACAAAAACATCACAGGACACTCACACGACAATACAAAGACTTCACAAATCATATCAACTTTCTGTTCCAGCACCAGGGCAACAGGAAGTTCCTTCCAACCACCAAACAACCAGCCAGAAAAAACCTTCCATAAATGTTTTCTGCTGATGACATGTGAAAATAAAATCGTTGTGAAATGTCTTGCATCTTTTTGTCATGTAGCTAGAACTAAAAGTGTGGATATGGTAAGTCATCTAAATGACAATGATAACAAGTAAATCATGTACTATATTAAATATAGAAAGAATTCCAGGTATCTGAGCTGGTGGCCAAACATACCGTTAATAAAGAATATATATATCGTGTTGGCTACATATTTAACAATACTTTATACACCATGTTTATGGCCATTATCTTCTCTCAATATGTCTGTAGGTTACCCATAACACAACTCAAGATTAAATTCCAAAGAAACTTGTCTCTGAGATTTTATCTAGAACATAAGGTGATTCATCGGTTTTGATTAATCTACATCCCTGTACCAGTGTGATTGTTTTTAATTAACATGTATATATTCAAACAGTAGGACTATGCTGGAAAATAAATGTTCCGTCAGTGCAAAAAAAAAAAGGCAGTATTAATTATTCTTGCAACATACTGCCCTTATCCAGAGAGAGAGAAATATCCTGGAGTATGATATATATATTTTAGTTAAAATGTCTGAATATCTAACAAGACAAATATAATTGATACACATAATCGTTATAATTATACAAAAAATTTTCTTCTTTTTTTCTGCAGCATTTATTAATAAGAATGCACCCATTATGATCAGCCTCCAAATTTATAAATCTTATCAAGATTTTGATAGTACTAATTTCACTATCACTTATTCATTTACAGACTGATTATCATTATGTTACAATGCAAAAGGGCCTGTAGAGAAACCAGTGTAGATCAATGTATTTTGGATCCTCAATTTCCACTGAAACTGTAGATCAAAAACTAAATCTAGCACTGTGAATGTCATGATCGTTATTTCTGTACAAGATTTCATTATTATATTCAACTGTAAAATGCCTTCAATGTCCAGGGTATATATCTTGATTTCCTTAAATGCCAATCAGCTTATTGACTAAAAGTGGCATCACAGAAACTTTCTAATTGTCAGGCCCAATACAACAAAATACTATTTGAATTTGTTCAAAGTAAGAATCTTTCCAAGTTTTGGATTTACTTCAATTTACTGACATCTAATATGACTGGCCGTGTCACCTGGCAGCTTGCCAAGCCGTTAATATCTTCAGCATGGTTTCTATGGGAACGGTTGGCAGTCTGCTGCAGAGTAATGGTAATGTGGGAGAACCTGAGAGAAAAAACAAAAGTACATGTATATAAATTGATAAATATCTTTATAGAAAGTTAGATGTTTGTTTGTTTATTTGATTGATTGAGGTTTAATGTCTGACCCAAGGGTACATTGTTCCTTGCCTTATTACGGTGGAAAACCGAGAGAAAACCTTGTAAAAACCACCCCTGCGATTGCCGGAGCCACATCGTTTGTCTCACTCATATACATGTACCTGATGGTTGATAGATGGACTTGATCCCGTGAATGGTAAATTGGAGTAGGATTAGGAAGCCCACACGCTTCCACTAAGTAATGGCCGCGGGCTTGAAAGTTAGAAAGGTAACTGATATATGCTGAGTGTACAGGTGAACCTACATTGATTGCTGTACAAAGGGTGTTTACATGTAGCAGGGAAATCCTGTAATAACAGTACCACAGAACTTTGACACTGCACAAAACTCCAGTCTATCCACATATACTGAATGTAAAGCTTGGGTATTTGGGATCACATCACGGGTTGATAGAATTCCAATCATTGGCATAAGTGATCTGTACATTAAATGCAATTTTGCCCCAAATCTAAGACAATAGTGACAAACAAAACATGGGTAGCGTTTTAGATCTGATTTTAATACTCAATACCCACCAATTTCAACAAGAACATTGCAATACAAAAAGATTTGATTTTGATGGAAAAAAATTTTAAATTTTGTATGCTTGGGTTTGTAGGAAAATTCAAAATGCACATTATAATAGATGTGTGACTTGACATAGTATTTGCCTTGATGGCATAAAAGATTTCTGTGCAGCCAGCTGCGGTTCACCTCGGGGACCCTCTCATTAGCTATTTCCAGGCATTACAACCAAACTAGAAACTTGGCCTCAGAAAAAAACTTAAGAACAATTTTTGGAGAAGACAACAACTTTTTGGCTTTCAGTGATGTGAATTGATTAAATAATCTTACCTTCAATGATGATTTTGCGAAGTTCTTCGGGTCGAGGAATATCGAACCATAGTAAGAACAGTGACAGATGACAAAAGTTATGCCCCTTTAAAACATCCCCTTGAAGATATCTCACCAATACATCTAGCCTCTCTAAAAAATAATAGGTAATATAGCATTATTGTCAGGATGAATACACCATATATGTAAAGTTGCTGGGAAACCATGATATATATATTGGGAAGAGAAGTGTTAAACGGATTCAAATCAATTCATTTGATTAGTATTCAAATCAGAAATATTTCCCGACAACTCTGCATTGCTGATGTTTGGTGGAAGACCAAACGGTATGGTACACTGTCTCAATGTTATTAGGCCACTCTCCCGACCCTCACCATATATGTAGGTCTTGTCTGATATTCAACATAGCAGGAAATCACAGGTTTAGTTTTAAGTTTACTAGACTGAAGCCACATATGACACTATTAGTCACTAGGTTACATTACTGAAGCAGCCAATGATGGTTTTAGTTTTTGCCACTTTGAAGATCACATAAGTACCGAAACCAATGACAGTTTAGATTCTGTGTTACATGACTTTAGGAGCCAATGGCAGCTTAAGAATATTTGTCCCATGACTGGCAGCCAATGACAGTAACAGCTTCTGGGTCACATGACTAAAGCAGAAAAAACATTTTACGTTTCTGGGCCATGTCACTAAAGCAGCCAATGATATTTTTAGTTTTTGAGTTTCATTATTGAAGCAGTCTGAAGGATCCAAATACACTTTTTGCTTCTGTTTTACAGGACTGAAGCTTGTTTGATATGAGTTCAACAGGTACTCAATGGTATTTCATTTATACTGACAACAATCACTTCATGTGACTCTTATATAGGTGGTTTGTTCGTTTGTCTTGCCATACTAAAGGTTATTTCACTCTTATTACGGCATATCAGCCCAATGCGTGATGACAATCAACCTTGACACGGCTGAAAACGATCAAATATAAGACAGGACAAGCACAAGACAGAAAACAACGACACC
Source organism: Mopalia kennerleyi (assembly GCA_034783855.1). NCBI lineage: Eukaryota > Metazoa > Mollusca > Polyplacophora > Chitonida > Mopaliidae > Mopalia > Mopalia kennerleyi. The sequence continues at coordinate 11,188 of JAVFBX010211197.1, forward strand.
ACAAACAGATTGGTTTTGTGCTGCCCCTTATATGTGAGAGTGACAGGTCAACATGAAGCTCCCTCTCAGCTGTCCACTACCTGAGGTGGACTAAGGAATGACAGACATGTTCCAAAGGCTTATCAAAGGATGATCAGTAATCTGACATAACACCCATAGAACCACCATAGCAGCCAATGACAGTATTAAGATTAGATATTACTAAAACAATGACAATGTTAATTCGCATCTTACCAGATTCCCAGTGATCAAGCAGAGATTCTAGATGTGACTTTAGACCATACAGAAACTCATCCTTTATCAGAGAGGTACTTGAACTTTTCCCACGGATAGACTTGGAGAAAACACTGCTGTAATATGTGAGAATCAGCTTAATCTGCCACAGTAAGACAGACGACGGCTGTGAGACTGTCTGCAGTACTGCCTGAAATAGAGAAGCCGGTAAGTGAACAAGTGAAGTGGGCAGACAGACTTATGTACAGTGTGAAATAGAGAGACTGATAAGTGAACAAGTGAAGAGGGCTGAGGGACTGATGTACAGTGTGAAATAGAGTAACTGGTAAGTGAACAAGTGAAGTGGGCTGACAGACTAATGTACAGTGTGAAATAGAGTTTGTTTGTTTTGTTTGTTTGATTGGGGTTTAACGTCGTACTCAAGGGTATTTCACTTAAATTGTCTAGAAAAGGCAGAGATAACAAGGCAAATAGATGACTACATCTTTAATGGCAGAAGGAAGCAAGTAAACGC
>JAVFBX010211208.1:0-11934 GCA_034783855.1 Mopalia kennerleyi
AGCACAACTTTTGGTGGTATACTATAACATCTCATCCAGGTAAAGACGCAATATCTGACCGATGGCATAAAATTTAACTATACCTTAGCATGTTAAACCCTTCATTGGTAGTTATAATATAATCCTAAATGGTTCCAGGCATTAGCTTAATGAATGTTTGACGGAATTGTAGATATCGAATATTTTTTCCAATCTATTTTCGGATCTAGAATAAAGTCCTTTATCCAACAGAATACAATTGATGTATTTTCAGATTCACGGAGAATACTTTCAATTATATTAAAACTAGGCTTTTGGGGTATTCTGACGCTAGAAACTGATAAAACATTTTAAGTTCTTGTGAAATTGGATTATCATAGAATGTCTGTTGGTTGGCCAGGATATTCAGTTGACTGTTCTTTGGAATCTTAAAGTGTTAATGTAAAGTCGATTGACAGCTTCGAATGATCTGTTGGTGAACATTTGACTGACTGGTTCGTATGGCCTGTCGGTTGTATGTGACACTCGGCTGATTTGTCCGTATCATTAAATTTTCCATACGATCTGTTCTTGTGATTGCTGTTATGGGATATCGGTTGATTGTTCCGTATGATCTTTTGGGATTATAAAACAGCGGACTGTTCTGTATATTGTGTTCCTGTCATGTGGCGTTCGATTGACTGTTCCGTATATTCTGTATGTGTAGTGGGACATACGCTTGACTCTTTTGCCGAATCGATTAGTGTAATGGGACATTCGGCTGCACTGTTCCGTTTGGCCAGTTTGTGGGACAGGACATTTGGTTGACTGCTCTGAATGATGTGTTGGTGTTCTAGGACATTCAGTTGACTGTTTATGTGTAATCCGTTAGTGTTCTGGGACATTTGATTGACTGTTCCGTAAGGTATGTTTGGGTTGCAGGACACTTGGCTGACTACCCCGTATGATGTGTTTAATAGTGGAGTACGACAATAGACTGACACAGCCTTCAATTTAATCGGTATTGACATAGCTCGGAATCAAGTTCGTTCTATCTATTGATGCTATTTCTTCTTCCAACGAATAATATGCAAACGATTATGCCAATACTACATAAGAATGAAATCAGGAAAAATAGGACAAAATTCCAAAAAAAGCACTCTCTGCATGCGATTGATGTGGTCGGTGAAAATTTTCCCAAGGTATAATCGTAGATAATACCAAATATGATTTGAGTTATAACGAGCGAAACACTGAAAGAAACTTCTAATAACGTAACAAAGAGGAAGAGGTTGTCTGGTTCGTATACACACGTAAGTATCACCAGAGCCAATGTAAACACTTGCCCAAACGGGAATGATATGAGAACGGTCATGACATACACTGTATTGGCACTCAGATGAATGATGCCTATTAACATCGCTGTACTGCAAACTATGTACGATGAAAACAGTATTATGAGCCCAGCTCGTATTGTTCCATAGTAGTCAAACACAATTGCGAGAACCACTCTAGAGACTACAACCCCAACTGAGAAAATATAAAGCGGCAGTTCACGTGGCTCGATGTTCACTGAAGTTGATAATATCGTCAGATTGTTCATAAAGGTAACGACACAAGCACAAACCAGAACGTTTGGCCACTGTAATAAGTGATAGAAATAGGACTTGAGAATGTCTTTCTTTTGCCAAGTTTCGCTTTGGAGTCTGCCACCTTCATCGGTTGTGTCGTTGTCTGAAGTATCCGGTGTTTCTTTAAGAGGCATTATCTCAGAACAAACTGCCACTGGTGTACGGTGGAACAAAAAGCAGAGTACAGTTACCACGGAAAAGCCACATCCAATGACTACAAAGAAGCCTCCGACATCGTTGTCATGTTTAAAGAAAGTTTGATATAATCCAGTATAGTACATTTTCCCCATTGCCCCGAGAGACGTGTAGGCGGCAATGACCAATGCTCGTCTTTTTGGGAACAGTAGAACTCCAATGACCATACAGCATATTCTACTTATTGCCATTCCGGATGCTGTGATAAAGGAAATAATATTCATTTAAGATAGAAGACCTGGATACCGTTTTCTTCTGAAGAACTGTTTCAAGTTGGGATAACGAACATTGATTGATTCTTTTACACCGTGCTTAATGGTATTTCTCTAATATGAAGTCGGTGTATTCCAACAATAATTGAAATGCCACAACCAAGGTGTGAAGCGTTTCCATAATGTTGGAAATTAAATTTTCCTCCAGCATTGCTACTCTTTAAAGAAACTTAAAGAAGCCGGTAAAAAGAAGACAAATAATAAAAAAACATTGGGAAATATATAGACTAGATAATCAATATGAAAACCTCATAAGCCTTCTAAATTAAATCTGAACAAATTTAATGATTATATGTGCGACTGGATTTAACTGCATGTCTGCTGTTTGATGTTACAAGTGACAATTAGTTAGAATCAGCCATTTCTTCTGAAAAGGCATATCATTTTGTAGTAGTGCTCAAATGGAGATTCGGTGGTATACCTCACAAACATCTAAAAGAATACGAAAGTTTTTAGTTGTGATACAACGACAACAAAGTGACGCCCTTTTGCAAATTACCGTTGCCACTTTAGGACACTGTATGGAATCTGCCTTTCCTTTAACATTGGTCGGAATCATGTTTGACAGTGGCAACTGCTATGTCAATCCGTGGTATACACACATAGACGGCTCAGTACCTAGCAGAAACATTGCACCAGGGGCTACCAATCGACGGTCATGTTTTGGAATTTTTGGTTCTAACAAGTTACAGAACGTTTCATGTTGGACGGAAAGAGAGAACGTGCTTGTGGGCAAGTCAGTGGCAGCTGTGAGTTATTTAGGGGTGTGGTAAATTGTTCAACATGTATCCCATTCAAACAACTACATTCGTTATCTCATGTTTTAGGCATGCTTTGGTAATATATCGTACACAATTTTCGATCCAGACGACTTATGCTACTCGGTTTGATGTGAATAAAGTGTTTTGCAAAAAAGATTATATTAGCTTCAAATTTGATAGTTAATCCCAGTCATATAAACAGAGGTCTTGGTAAAAGCCTTTCATTTCTGATTTCCACTTGTTTCTCGATATCGTAAATTAGATTGAATTCTTGTCTCTGTTGTATGCTTATCGTTTTCACCAGAAAAAAAAATTAAGAATTAAAATCTAAAAAATCATTTCCCCAAATTTAACGCAAATACTGTTAATATTAACTCACAATTAAGGAAGAGTAAAATGCATAGGAACGCCACCCAATCCTTGAAGAAGTCGGCATACTTCACAGCTACCCACATCAAGATACAGGTAGTGTTTACAAGAAAGAGTCCTAGTATATACACAGAACGGCATCCATAGTTGTAGTAACAGATGCTCCCGATGAATGTCATACTGATACCCGCCACTGTCAGGGATCCCATCAACTCAACTGAATTAAAAACACACATGCATGTATTGTCAAGTTATCTCCCTACAAAAGTCATGAACACTACATCACATAGTGTCAATAAACGACAATTGACTTACACGTACATGTCAAAAGATACTTATTTAATCATAGATATGTAACCGTTATAAAAAATGAACAAGCTTATATCTGTTTTGGTTACTTTTAAATTAGTCTTTGTAGAACCGAACATTGTGGCTAGAATCCTTCCATAGCGCTAATTCATCTGATACTATTGGTCAGATTTAAAGAAGTTTACATAGTATTAATAAGAATAAACATACATTCTTTACTTTTCTTATATGGTCATTTAAAGAAAAAAAAATTTAAAATGAAAAGGTGTGTTACACCGAGGATTTAATTCGGATTTGCCCGAAAAGTGATCAGGAATCCATCCTTGCATCCCCAATATCTTGAAATATTGAAGATGACACACACAATATAGTGTTAAGATAGAGTAAAGCGCAGCTAATTCCATGCTAATAATGTGCACCGAAGTTTCTTTGTGTATTTCATGATTGATTCTGCATTCTATATCGTTATGTAAGAAACCATATATGGTATTAATCGTCTTACCAACTTCAAGTCCATGAGTCGACAGTATCTTGGTTGAATTATTTATTAAAACAAAACCCTTTTACGGTGGCCCAAATATGATTTTTAATCTTTTTCTTATATTAATGTTTTGCTTTTATTATTTTCCTTCCAGGTGGAAGTATTATCATCGAGATAAAAAGGTTTTATTCTGAGTGGCAATGTTTTCACCTGGATGGAAAAATTATTTCCTGTCTACACGTATTGTCTGTCTACACCAATTTTCCCCTTTTCCCCCCTGCATTTATTTAAGACATATACACTAAAATTAAGATAAAATATCAGTTTTTGGCGCCCTTTTGGCAACCTCCAACCGTTAATCTACACATGGACCTCATTTAGTCATTGTTGGTTACCATCGGTGTGGGCGTGGTTTTCATGAATCACTCGCCTAGCTTTCATTTTATTGCTACTTTATGCTTTAGCGAGAACGAGGCTGTGTATATCAAGTGACTTTTCATCTGGATGGAAATATTATCACCTAGATGATACTGATACTGAACGGAAGTTTTTTTAAGTTCAAATCATAATTCTTCTTGATTCGATTATTATTGTAATCTTTTTATCAGCTATTTGGTCCTAACGCTGTACCCAAGAACAACACACAATATGAATCTAAGTAGTATAAACAATGGGGGCGCTAGACCACTTGTATCCTGGGGTCCTCGCACCCCCAAAGGAGCGCCCAAGGATACACAACCACCCCGGTGCCCACCCCGCCACCAATAGACAACAAGAGGAGCCCCCCTCGGCGCCTCCCAGCCCAAGCGGTGAAACAGCAGTAAAAACATTCTTATAGACAAGCACCTTGCTTGGGTATACCCGAAGCAAGATGAAAGGACATAATTTTTGTGCGTGGTTGAAAGTGGCGGAGACCAAGATCTGTGGGAAGAGTTGCCGCCAAATCTATTGTAAGGCGCACTTGGTTAAAATCCGCAATAAGAGGAAAGATTCCAGTACCGTGCAGGGGTTGCGGTAGGGTTGTCCAGAGTGGAATGTCAAGCCTGTGGCCGAGGCAGAGTTAAGCACAGGCATAAAGCGTTGGAGAAAGCGGCCATAAAGCAGCTCAGCCTAGTGTTGACTCAGCTTCTCGCCAACCCATCAGATAAAACAGGTCTATAGCTGAGAATCATTGTGTTGACTCTGCTTTATCACCCGACCCATTTAGAGAATGGTTTATGTAATGCATACCAACCCGATATGGGTGAATACACCAGCCGGTAGATGGATGAATACATCAGACAGCTGTTGGCTGAAATACAAATACCCGACCCTGTCCGGAATGTGGTGGGAAGCAGTGAAGGAGAGATTGCTTAGACCACTGCTTCACAGCACATACCGGCCTACTGCTCCACCCAAGGTGAAAAAGGAGAGGAGAAGAAAGGCCCTACTGTGGGAATTTGACCCCCTCCCGAAGTCGCCGAAGAAACTAGAAACGAAACTCGAGTTCTGCAAAACTCCCTGGTTAATCGGAAGATACTTGCAGGGCTGGCAGATGGACTTGTCTGAGAGCCACGATGCAGACCCTAGAACATTCATCAAGGTGGCGCGACCCAGATCCGGGCAAAACTTGAAGAGGAACTCCAAGCCATCAATGGTGTCAAGTTCCAGCTCGCCCTCAAAGTCAAGCTCCGCAAAACAAAACCAGATGGCACTGAGGAGTATACTGACCCTGTGCTACGGCACTGACAGGAGGCACTCCTTAAGACTAGCGATATCAAACCAGCTTTGGACAAGGCCGTTCCACACACCCTAGAGCTGCTCGAGAAGTGGACACAGAGAGGATCCGGGTGGGTCGTAAGCTGATAACAGCGCGATACGAGCCAACCGAAGAGAGGAGCAACCTGCTATTGCGCAAGGGTGTATTCCCGATGAGTATATAGCCTCCTGGGGACGTTTTGGAGAGCCTCAGCTCCCGTAAAGAGAGGACTTCTATAGCAAGCTCAACTATACCAGCCCCGGTCTCTCCTGGGACGTCTTGTTGAAGAAAACTAGTGTCGACTAGAGATATTGACCGGCTACGACCAACATCTCTTCATCGAGAAGAGGATGCGAGGCGGGGTATCCATGGTCTCGAAACGTTATGTAAAGGCCAACAACGCGTCTGTAGAGGGCTATGACACCCACAAACCAAATATCCACATTCTGTACTTGGACGCCAATAATTTGTATGGCTGGGCAATGGGCCAGCCCCTTCCAGTCTACGGCTTACGATGGATAGAGGACTGGTAACTGTTGACTGCAAGCATGGCTGACCACCTAGCTTGATAGAAAGATTGATAGTAATGACAGATCTTGAGTCTCCAGAGGACCTGCATGAGGCACATAACGCCTACCCGCTGGCCCCGGAGCACATGGTGGTCCCCGAAAGAGTAGATGGCGGAATATCAGCACAACCTTCTTGGCGTTGGGGTGGCGCCTACCAAGGCTGAGAAGCTGGTCCCCAATCTCTTCTATAAGGAACTCTATGTGCTCCATTACCGCAACCTGCAACTCTACCTATCACTGGATATGCGTCTGAAGAAGATCCACAGAGCTCTTCGCTTAGAGCAGAGCTCCCTATATCCGAATAACACCGAGCTACCGACTTCGAGAAGGACATGTAAAAGCTCGTGAACAACTCAGTCTTCGGGAATACAATGGAGAACCTCCGCAAGCGGGTTGATCGTACGGTCCCACGAAGAGGACAAGCTCAGACGCTTTATCGCCAGCCCGTCCTTCGCCAGAGCTAATATCTTCGACGACGACCTCGCAGGCATCCAGGTTTACAAGAGGCTTCTGGTTCTGAATCGCCCAGTATATGTAGGGATGAGCGTCTGAGACCTATCCAAGCACCTGATGTACGACTTGTACCATGGCCAGATAAAGGCCCAATATGGCGAGCGCTGCCAATTCAGCTTCAGGGTCGTGTACCAGGAGATGGCCAAACACGGAAAGCTGTACGACTCTTCGGACTACCCCAAATACCACCCTTCACACAGCACAGTCAACAAAAATGTACTGGAGGATGAGTGTGCCGGGCGTCCAATAGCAGAGTACGTTGGTCTGTGCCCCAAGGTGTACAGCATCCTCGAGGCTTCCGGCTGCAACAAAAAGCCTAGAGTGTGGAAAAGTGCACTGTGAAGAACCACGTCCGCCACGAGCAGTACAAAGAGGCGCTCTTCCAGAAGAAAACATTCCGTCATGGAATGAACGTCTTGCGATCGGAGCGCTACCGCATCTATGGGCAGCATCTCAACAAGGGGTCCCTCTCACGATTCGACTCCAAGGGCTGGATTGCCCAAAACGGAGTGGACAACCTGGCCTATGGACACAAAGACACCATCACAGCTGCCGAAGCGGAGGTCACCATCATCTGAAAACATCACCAGGGGGTAGCTCAGTGTCTGGGGGAACTACAAGAAGCTCTTCCTGCAGATAGTACAGCACTGGCTCATCAGCCTTCGTGACCGAACGCTCTACCCGGTACACCCTGAGGTACGATATAGGGTCAGTAGCGCGGCGACGTCCACTCTCTAGTTCACCAGTCTAAAAGAGGTACCGAACACCAACACCCGAGGAGAGCTTATTCTCGGCGGTGCCAACAGAGCCGCAATCCACAACGGAGGAGGGGATTTGTGCAACCGATTTGGCCGTGATGGGTGTCGATGGCCTCTTGCCGTTGAGTCGGGCCTCCTCAGATAGGGTCCGATTGAAACGCTCCACAATCCCCTGATCCCCTCGACGCGGTTGCGCCGGGCTTTGACGTCGTGTTTGGCTAGAAGCTGACTCACCGCGTCCATGAACTCGCGCCCTGGGTTGACCTGGAGTAGACTCGGCCATTTAAGAGATCTCCGCTTGTAGATGCAAGAGGCAGCGTCAGCGACCTCTTTTGCCTGTTTTGCGGCCAACGGCTCAGCCTGCTTATAGCGCGAAGCCACATCGATCACTGTAAGAGCGTACTTGTAGGTGCGCTTGCCGATCTTATCATTGGGGAGGAAGAGCAGGTTAGCCTGGTGCGGTCACATCAAACTTCGCCATGGGAATTTGCCACGGTGCGGGCAAGTAGATCTGTCAGATGGCCTACTTCTTGAGCCAGGCTTTCGTAGCCGCCTCGGGGGCCTTCGCTGTGGCGGTCAGGTGTTTTATAGCCGCCACTCCCTTCCAGTAGCCTTTTGGGCTGTAGTATATCTTCGACACTTTCGCTGCTTGCTTTCTGTCCATCGAAGGCAAAGGCGGTGACGAGTCTCCAACATGCGAAAAACTGGTGTAATGGCTACGTCAAATAATCAACGTCAGACACTCCAAGATACCTATCATCGCTAGCTGTGCCACCTTTCGCCGTATCCTGGTTCGAGACAAGTCGCCAATCGTTGGTAACATGGTGTGTTCGTAGTAGTGGCGTATGGCGTCAGGGTGTCGAACTTGATCACAAACGTCGTCGGTGAATTGTTTCAACACGAGTAAACGTCCTGAATTCACCCGTCCTTTTTCAACATCGTCAGGAAAACGGCTTTGTAGGCTTGTAAATACTTCACCGAGGCCACGGCATGCTCCCAATGAAGTTTCATATCGCAAAATTGTTTGCTGTCAATCGAAAAGCTGCTGTATGCAAGACAGTGACGAGTCTCTAAAAGGCTAAAAACTAGGTCATGATGGATCACGCCAGTTTATAGGCAACAAGCCCAGTCGCAGCCATGGTTATTTTGACGAAAGCAATCTCACGGTCTTTCTGGCCCTCTGGCGGCGTGTAAAAGTCGGAAAGCTGGGGCTCTAGTGCTAGAAGAGTGAGTTAATGAGGGAAGGCTTGAGCGTATCGCGGCGTCGACATCCCGGAAAGTCCGCACAGCATTGCCTTGCTGGCGGAGCTGATCGTTGATCCAGTCAATGCGCTCTGTCCGTTTTTGAGACCATTTTACATGCGCTGCTTTGGGAATGCTCGACTGCTTTATCATGACCTTTTTGTTCCTCATCCGCGTCCGAGCTTTTCAATGATGAGAAAAGAAAGTTCGACCCCGAGAAAGCCAAAGCGTTTGCAAGAACACCTCCCACAAGCATTGCTATAGAGGCCATCATGCGCTTTATTTCATGATATCAGCAGGTATGATCCCCTGTTTAATTACGGCATTAACGAACGGCTCAGCTTCGAGCTCTGCGACGAGCTTTGGATGGGTTTCAACAGGTATGGGGAGAAGCTTGCTGACCACCGCTGTATACAGCGGCAGAGCCTCATAATACATCTTGTCGACTTTGTTCACGTTGTCTGCTGTCAGGGGGTCGGGTGGGTTGGGGGGGGGAGTGGCGGTACAAGATCTCCTGCGGCCAGTGTGGCTAGCCTCTCGCTGCGCATCGAGGCAAGCTCCATTTTGTCTGTTGACTCCACTTTCGGCATGTTATGCACAGGCTGTTTGTGTTCGACGCCATTCATCTCATCAAGCTACTTGTCAGTGTCATAGTCTATGTTTACACATATACCCCCCCTCCCCCTCTGGACCCGGAGTCTAATATGGCGTAATACGAAGCACAAAAACAAGTGCAGCCGTGTTTCGTATCTTGCTATGCGGAAGAAGCTTAATTGCAGACAATATATAATCAGTCTGCTGATCGGTTTTCATCAAGAGCTTGATGTGCTTAGTCTTAGCCCTCAGCTGACGCACCCTCCATCGCTCTTCCCGCAAAAGTATCACGTCGTTTTCCCTGAGACACTCTTCGAAGAAAGTTCGGTCCTTGCAGTGGAACAACGCGACCCAGAGCGTCTGCTCACGTAGATCTTTGTGGACGGAGTACTTCTGGGTGACGACCCAGACACTCTGCTCGGCGTACCGACCAGAGAAGGCCAGCTGGGACAGCGTGTCTTTCTTTTGTGTCAGCGCTTTCGTAGCCGAGCTGTCGTCGATGATGTGTAACGTTGACTCGCCCTGAAACTCCTTATATAATATAATACCGGTTCCCGTAGGCTTTCGCGATAGCACTGTCTTCTACTTCGCCGGCGTCACCATCACTTGGGCCTATCCGCAGCTTTGTGACGTTCTTCCCATCGGATAGGTCGATACCCTGGTACTGGTTATTCTATTTCTCCTGGTTGGTCTTCCAGAGATCGAGATAGCAATACAGGAGATCACTTTATTTTTATCGTCGTCTTCTTAACGACGACGCGGCCCAGGTTTTGAACCACATTCTTGTTGGTATCGGCTGAGTTTAGCCTGATGGAGAGTGCCACTGGAGTTGTTCCCGGGAGGAGTACATCGTCCTGTTTGGGATTTGGAAACCGAACGAGGAGCTGTTGGTTCGGGCAGATAGTGCTAGGGCTGTTCGTCACCACGACAGTCTGCCTCTGGCCTTTAACCCCGAGCGGGTCGCGCAATCTTCGGTGAGGGTAAAGCCGGCGTCCGTAATTCTCAGCTGCCATTGTTGGCTGTATTAGAGGGTCATCTCTTGTGGTCAATAGTAGTGTGCTACCATGGCCGACAACCTCACATTTGATGACAACGGCGTAGATGACGCGGGCGCCGACGATGATAGAAACGATGAGGTCATATGGCCAGATGCGGCTAGTGTTGAGGACTCAACCAGTGACGAATCTGCGAGCAGGACAGCTTTGTTGCAGCAAGAACTCTTGCAAGAAGCCGGGGATGACTACTACGGGGCCATGGCCGAGCAGCAAGAGTAACCCCATCCGTTGGACGCGATACCTGGAAATTCATCATAGATGCTCGCGGGAAATCGCGTCTGAAGGTATATCTCGAGATCAACCTGATCAAAGCCATGGATGAGCCCTTAAAACTGAACACTATCGCCGCCCGGCCCGGCGGTGGGAGTATTGTCCGAGACGAGCTGGGCTTTGCGGATTGCGCAAGAAGGAAGCCCACTCTCCCGAATAAAGCGGCTAGTATCTTTCAGGCCGCTTAGCCTCCGGGAGATCTGGAGTTTAGACAAGACGATGCAGACAATACGAGGCGAAAACACGCGTATTCGAACTGTATTCCCGCATCGAGCTGTAAAAGAGAAAGTTGGCGGAAGCAGCTGACGAATTCGGCAGAAGACATGTCGCAGAACGCTTGCGCAACCTTGAAGACGAACGAGCGTCTCGTGGGGTCGCAAGAGGCTCTGCGATCCCAAATCAATCGCATTCGCGAAACGATTAGCCTGATCCTTTACGACGACACGATGCTGGCCGATCGCGTCGGCATACTCTTTCGAGAGCAAGGCATCATGATCGCAAGCATTCTCACGGCTCTCAGCATGGCCATCTCGACACTGGTTCTTGTGCTTACAGGAGGTACTTCGGCGGCGGCGCCCCGCCACCCTTAGCGCCGTCTAACAAAAGCGGCCTCAAGGACTGAGTAAAGAAGCACCTGCAGAGCCCCTGGGAGGGTCCTCGCCAAACTGGCTGAAAAGGCGTCTACAGCTCTACCTGGGATCATCGGTTCCGCTGTATCTTGTCTCCTGAACCTCGTCTCGAAAACGGCCAAGTGGCTGGCCGGAAATATGTTGGCTATCGTCACCGCCGTGGGGGGCCTTCTCCTGGTTGTGGAGCGTGGACGTTTACAAACGAAACCAAAGTCGCATTAGACCGATCGCAACCCCGCCCACAACCAACGCTTTTTTTCCGTCTTGTTGTAGCCTTCCACTTGGCCTATGCGGAGGAACATATCGCTCGGTGCCATATACAGCCCAATCCCAAAGGTGAAATCCACCTTGGAGTCAGCGTAGCGCAGCACGTCTTGATAACGCATGGTCGCTGACGGGAGCTCTACAGGCGACGATATGGCGTCTTCAACGTTTGCGAGGAACTGCTTTTGGGCATAAAACGTGGTGCCTTTTCCTATCACACGCGTCCATTTCTAAGCCTGACCTCCTAGAATCGCCCAGACATTGGTTCGAATACTGTCGTTTAAGCTCTCAACATCGGGATGTGTAAATCCCGGCGGCTTGTCTGT
>JAVFBX010211219.1:0-11933 GCA_034783855.1 Mopalia kennerleyi
ACCATTTTGGGGGTTTGATTTTTTACCTTGTCCTTTAGAAGCCATTGTGGATGAGCTTGTAAGCTAATAAATAAGTTAAGTCAGAGGAAACACAGATAAACATGTCAAATTGTCTGCACCGACTGCTTCTCTAAAAAACACGTCCTACCATTTCTTGAATTTAATTCATGAAAATAAAGATCCCGTGAACACAAATGTGCCTCATGCGATTAACAGGTGGCTAGGCTTAGATAGTTTAATACTCCATTTCACACTCATTCGTATTTTCTCTTAATATTATCTACACGATGATTTGCTCTCGATAATTACACTTCCACAGTTTTCAACGTGACGAACATTACATGGTAGACTGGCAAAAATAACATCAGTTTTTTATGAAACTTGTATGTGTGTGTGTCTTTTTTCTGTCTTTCATAAGTTTCATTATTTCATTTTGTTAAGAACATTTTGGCAGCATTAAAAGTTAGAAGCATGCGAAATAGCCAATATGTAACAAATTATTTAGAGGACCGCGAGTTGTTTAACAGGTTATGGACTGATTACTCCAGAAACTGACATCTTGCTTAATCCCCTGCATTATTTGGGTTATTAGGCAGAATTCTCAACATTCCCTTTACGGCTGAATGACCCACATTTGATACCAATGGTTATTCTTCTCATACACTCCGCGACATTTTATATGATTCGGCCACTAAAGATCGTACAATCATCGCTTTCTGCCTTCCTGCGACATCTATACTGTGGGGTCTTTTTACACAAAATGAAAACATAAGTTCAAGTTAATGGTAAATTTGATTTTTTTGTTTTATTTTTCTGTGCAGGTCACTATGTACAGTAATTTAATTGAAAATCCGAACGGGAATATAATGTTCCTACACAATTTATATACGGCTAGTAGTAATAGTGATGTGGCGGAACAACATGTCATGAAGCTAGTTTTTTACTGCACATTGTTTTATATATTTCCAAGTATGAAAACTTTTACATGTTTGATGTTGATACTTGTAAATTCTCTGCCTGTAGTTTTACCAAGATATGACAGTTCTGGTGGTCGTTTAAAATATTTGGGAAGAAAGCGAAAACAAAAAATGTTTGAGGCGAAGGGATGGAACGTTCAGAAAAACCAAAACGAGAAACCTATATTCCCAAACTATTTTCATAATCTTGGCTGGGGACTGCTATAGATTCGTATTGAGATACCCCACCGGGACTTATTTGTGACTCGTCTTGGGATACTTCACCGGGAAAAACTTGTTCTTTAGATTCCTCGGGGTCGCTATAAAAAGCAAATTTCGCAGCTGGGATGTCCAATTCGTCTTCCATATTTTTCTCACGAAGTATGATGGGCACACACTTTTGCTTTTTTCTCGGAGTGGTTTTCATGCTAACACATGCTTTCGGAAATTTGGTTTTCGCGTCTTATGTCCTGTCTATCTGGCTGATGTAGCGAACATCTAGTGGGGATAGACTGTTCAGAGAGACCGCACTGAGTCTGGGAGCACAACTGGTTCGATTTTTGGGTCTTATGTAAGAACCAGCATGTTGTAAACTGGACGATAGTATGGTCTCTGTGCTGGTTTCGGACAGGGAACAGTTGGAAGAGTTAATTTTCCCATTGAACGTAGATCCGATACAGACGAGCACAGAGTCGGTGCTCCCCGAACCGCCTTTCTCTTCTGAATCGGCATAGTCTCCACAAATAGAAATGGTACAGGCTTCCTTTTCTCCATCACAAAGAACCTCACATGTCACAGTGGAAACACTCGATGGCCGCCTGAAACGACTAACAACTGTAGAAAGGTCGTTGTTCTCGGAGTCGGGTTCGACGTGGATCGTTACTCGATGTTCCCTGGAAAAGACCGGCTTAGGCGCAGTTATTTCTCCCTGAATCATCCTAAAGTTCGACGACGAAGGAACACCTGTGTCTGGGTGATTGGTCGATAAAATACTGTCCACGAGCACTTGGCGCAACACTGGACTCGTTGTGATAAACAAAAATGATCGAACAGTTGGAGCAGCTTGAAAAAGAAGGTTCGATACGCAAATCCATATCATTTGGGAAATTGTTGAACTAAACACGGACAATTCGTCTATAAAAAAGTTAAAAATCACCACCAGACTGGAGACGGTTAACACCGTGGCGATTCCTTTTGATCCTCTTATTTCTGCCAAAGCTGGTCTGACTGAAGGCCCAGAGCGTCTCTTGAACCCCATACCGTTGGCGCCTCGTGCCAACAACTTGTTCACGTATATTTTCCACAGGGTCAAAGAAGCGAGAACAAGAGTGAAGAAAGTAGGGATAACATTGAATATTACTTGTGTGGCTTTGCTGGCCCAACTAGATTGTAACTCACAGACGTGGACGACGGGGTTGTAGTCAAAGTTCGGTGTTGATAAAAATGGCAATGCACCAGCGGGAACTGAAATAAATAAAGCACAATGTATACAAACTGTTAGCAGATATACCTTAATTCCGCTGTGGTTATATGGAAAGATGCACTACATGTATTCCTAAGTATTCAAAGATTTAAAAGATCGTTCGAATGGTTATATTTGGTTCAGCTAAAGAATTGACATCGTTACATTTCAGGTTTGTTCGGTATTTTCTAATATATCCAATGTTTTCTGTGATGTCGTCAATCCGTTTTACATAAAGTGTAGAAGTGACTTTTGTCAACAATGTCTTACAACTTGCAGAGAATGGTTGTGGTCAAAATGTGCAATAAAAGAACTGATAACACCATCGCGATCGTCACAGACGGACTTACAACGCCGTATGGACGAACTGCAACTACACGTCAAAAAGGGTAACTTGCTGCCTGTTATATTTTCTATTCTCTCGTTAAAAAGGAATAAATATTCAAAAAGTCTCTGTATTATTATATGTAAATACCTAGCTAAATATTTGATCAGAAAAGTGTAAAATACAAACGGTAACAATTTTATTTGGTTGTTCCTTTAGCCACCACCCCGACAACAGAGACACGGGTCATTAAATCTGTGTATTTTTGTCGAGAAATTACCAAACAAGTGTGTTTTATTGTATGGTTTATCTTAATTCATATTCACACGCATGACCATCTTAACCCGGAAGAAGCGATGATCCCGCTGGAATCCCTATTGCTAGCATAGTACATCGGTGCAATCAGATTGAAAGTATCGCAAGGGAAAAAATAACCCTTCACGCCCCCCATTTATTTGAACATGGCATCTCTGAAGGCTGAGAGTATTTAATATTCCGAAAGATTTCTAATAAATATTTACTTGCTTTAGTTTAATATCTTTTCATTTGTGGAAATATAAAATAATAAGGAGATCATATTGGAGTCTGGCATGTGAGTTCCACATGTACTGTGTGTGTGTGTGTTTGTATCGAATCCCGATGTAACATTATTTTGTTTTCTATATAACGATATGTTGTGTATGGCTAGATCAGGGTCTGACTTTGATTTAAGTAAATAAAACGTTAGTCTGTAGGTTTTTGCTTTCTTACTTTTTGATTTTAAAAGTAATGTGACTCCGGGTTACCCTATAAATGTTTTGGGATTGGTATTATCATTCTAAGGCTATTCTGGCTTACTTAAAATCCTCCCCTTACCTGAAGTAACGACAGCGAAGATGACAGCCACTGTCCCCGCCCTATAGAGACTGGTTTCCCGACTAACACATGGCTTGACAATCGCTAGGTACCTACCGAAAGACAAGACTTATCGTTTAGCATAGTAGGCGTAACTCGATGCCAAAAACACCCAACTCTTCAATGTAACGAGTGATCGTAAAGGGTACAAAAAGTAATTCCATCTTCTTTAAAACATTTTACATGAGTGTTATATTGACATTGACAAGTTAGCATTTACTTTCTTTGTATTATCCCATAAATCAACCAAAGCTTTTAATCCATATTGTGGATAAAGGAAGGATTATTGTAAAGACATCCGGTCTGAAGACCGTAGATTGTGTATTCATGACCGTACCTTATGATGGACATGAAAAGAAATATGATGCTTTGCCCAATCGTTATAGTCGTAAGTAAGTACCCCATCATCCAGCAAATGGTTTCCCCATAGATCCATCCACGCGCAATCGCACTGGGTATACAGGAGACGTAGACCAGCAGGATACGAGCCGCATCTGCCCTGCTGATCCAAGCAATTGGTGTGGCTGCAATCAAAATTAACAGCCATACGATGACCTTTCGACACAATCGTAGTATAATGAAAGGACTTTGCAGAGTTGAACATATAGCGTTCGTATCCAAACATTTTAGACAGATTTCTTAAGTGATCCAGAAAAAGAATAATGCTGCTTATGAGAAAACAATAGCTCGCGTGATCTCCAAGTACCATTGTAGAAGAATGTTGTGGAGTATAGTTTGATTCAACTCTTGGTTATATCAGTAATTAACACAGACAATTGGTTTTGTATACACTAGACCTCCACAGTAGTAGTATTTTCGTTATTTTGGGATAACACTTTCTTAGTTTCAACAGATTCTAGTTCGGACAGCTTAACAAGCTTAAAACATACACACCATCTTACGTACAAATGTATGTAAAGAAAATCGTGTTATGAAAGTAGATTTAATTTAAATACTCACCTGTAAATGTTTGTCTCTTGGCTTTCTTAAGGGCGAATATCAGAGATGCATTGGCAGTTACTGTGAGTAAAAAGGTCACAACGCTTGTTGATAGATTTATAATGTGCCATACTTCCCCAACATCCGAAACCTGTAACGAATAATTAAAGGAGATGTTTTCAATTTTCTCTGCTATTTTTTAACTATGTTGGGGCCTAATGTTTCGATAACTTCTAAACTTGGAACTTTTGACCCAACGTTCTCTTATGGAGTATAGTACTGCAATGAATGAATAGCCCCCGCCCTAGTCAGTGACCGATTTTTTATATTCGATTTAATAAGGCAATTTTGTAGTTTGAGTAGTAGAAAGACAGTATATATCAGATAGAAATAATCACCAAGCACAACTATCTTAAGTAAAGTCGAGTTTGAGTGTTGTAATCTTGTATCGCCTAAGCCTTTGAAAACCGGACAGAGATAGTGAATATTCA
This sequence comes from Mopalia kennerleyi, assembly GCA_034783855.1. Lineage (NCBI taxonomy): Eukaryota > Metazoa > Mollusca > Polyplacophora > Chitonida > Mopaliidae > Mopalia > Mopalia kennerleyi. The sequence goes on from JAVFBX010211219.1 coordinate 5,068, forward strand.
CAAACCATCTTAAGACTCTATATATCTTACTTACATTTAGATTTGAGGGACCTCCAGTCAGAGTCTCTGACGTGTTATCCGTACAATCACCAGCATCAACCTCACACACCATCATCAACCTGTTACTCTGACATCTGTTCCTAAAACACCATTATACAAGGACTGGTGACCATGGAAACAACAAAACAGCGTTGTATTTGCAGTAACACATTCAAGCCAATAACAATTACAAAGCCAATAACAAATAACAGGATGTTAAACATTACACTTAGCGTACAAATGCATTTGTTTTATTATTTATCAAATTCTTTATGTTTGAATAAATCCATTGATTTATTAGTTGGTGTTTATTTTTTCAATGTTTAGTTAATTATTTGATTTGTGTTGATCTTAGGACTCCGATTGATCTCACTATAAATGGGAGTTGTGTACCATCCCTCAAGACCCAGCAGCTGACGGGAAAACCACATATATAGAAACCCTCGATAAACTATTCTTGTTCAAGAGATTGGACTTATTTTATGAGATGTTCTGGATACATACAATGATCCACGAGATGTGTTATCTATCTGGGAAGGTTAATCTGGGGCTTAACGCCGTACTCGAGGTTATTTCACTCACATGAGCTAGGGCGTAACAACCCACTGAGCAAAGGAAACCATCCCCAACACCACTAGCAACACACACAAACAGCACAGGACAAATATAGGACACTCACAACATAATCAGAAATATATCGGCTTCCTGTTCTTATTTAGCTCAGAATGCAGGAGGGCAACAAGGAGCCACCTCCTACCACCCGCGAGTGAAGATATTAAGGAAGCTTTATCCCTCCTACCACCCGCGAGTGAAGATATTAAGGAAGCTTTATCCCTCCTACCACCCGCGAGTGAAGATATTAACGAAGCTTTAAACTTATTAGATCGAATAAACGAGATGGCAAACTTAGGGATTGAGTAATAAAGATAAGTGTCTTCAACTTATAAATCGAAACGATAAAAAAAACAAAATTCGAACGTTCCCAGCTGTGATCATATCTACCGGAGTCAAAGCCATAAGAAATAATCTCCATCAATTTAACAGGGCATTTTATAGGCCTACTGTACTAACTTTGTATTAGCGAATGTGTTAAGCTCCTTTTTTACATAAAGAGGTACATAACATTTGATGTGACTATGGTGTTTGGCTTATTTTAAGATTTTTAATCAATCTCAAAGCAAGAAACTTTTATTGAGTTCCACTTATTTGATATTTTTTTCTATATTTATTAACCATATTATAACTAAACAATATAGAAAATTCCGTATAGCAACTGATATAGACCTAAGTAATTACTTGAAGTATGGGGACAAGTATTAAGTAATTTTATTTGTCTAATGTCGTAAAAATATAAAGACAACAGTAATTTTTTGCAGGTTATGAAAAAACTATATGATTAGTTATTAAGAATAAAAAGTCAACGTGGAAACATTTTGAATTGACTGTTCTCTTAAAGTCGAATCATGATGTTTAACTGCTTGAGAGATAATTGTCTAATAAGGTAAACATGTAAGAAAACAGTAATTTTTTGCGATTTGTAAAAAAAATTATGTGCTAATTTTAAGTTACGAAGTAGTCGGGGGTATATAGCGCTCTAAATGTCGTTTGTCCATCCGTCCGTCCGTCCGTTCTTACGTCCGTCACACGTTGGTTTCCGGAGCATATCTCGATAACCGTTGAATATTTTTTTAACAAATTTTATATTTGTTTCAATCAGGTACTTAAGTTGTGCCTTTGGCTAGTTTTGCGTATCGACAGCGCATACCTTATTTGCATTTTGAAATCTTAAAGGTCAAATGTTTATATGTACAATATATTACTCAAAGAAACATCCATTCTTTGGGTGTTTACCTCGAGAGCCACAATTCTAACCGCAGAGAGTAATTTTACCAATGCTTGTATTTTGGCCAAATAGCAACTGCTTTGGTTTGTACTAAATTCTTTGTACCATCAATTAGCTTATTTTAAGAACCAATTTGCACAAATATTGACATTGTCTCATGATTCTATAAGTACATTTAACAGCCTGAACATGTTTAATACCAACATGATATTTAGTAGCTCCATTTCGGTCATTTATCGGAAACTGTAAAAACAACACATTGGTGCCCGGAAAGACATAATATCATTTCCCAGTATCAAGTTGATTACCAAAAAAGAAGTGGATAAAGCGTACATCCAAAGGTGAGCCGCGTTTAGCAATTCAAGAATCGCCCTGCACTATACAACCAACCACACACAAACAAAATAAAGTACAGATGAATTTTAATTTGCAATTTTCACAGAATATGTAGCCTGGTCAGTAACCATAGATATGTGCATAACAGACGGTAATATACCCATACATTTAAAGTATTATCAACTATGGGCTATGGGTTAAGGGGTTTAAACCCTCGACATCGATCATAATTAGGTTTTTTAAACCTCTGTCGTCATTTTGACACCGAGCCAAAACCCGAGCCGCCGCAGGCGTCGATGATTTTGACGAGGTGTCAAAATGACGACAGAAGTCTTGAAAACTGTATTACGACCGATGTCGATGGTTTAAACACCATTATAACCCGAAAAAAATACAGAAAAAGAGATGGCGCAAGACCGCTATTAATTTCCCATAAGCCGTAATGTTAACGTTTGGCCCCACAGCTCCCTCCCAAATTTTCGTTGGGCGAAAACACCCGGCACATACCTTAATCGGTCCTTTTGGAGTATTCTATGAAAATCTTGACAAACGTTGACCGGTGATATAATGCAGTACAGAGCCCACGAAGACAGAGGGGGTTCGCAAGCTGTCTCAAATCGTAAACAAAAGCCGAATCACCCCTCCATCAAATGGTGCTACATACGCCAAATGTGACAAATTTAGGCTATAATATAACACTCACCAGAAACCTCCACTTAATTGCTTCACATCAATACCAAATACTCCAACAAAAACAAATTCCGAGCAGCACAACAAATAAAACAAGCCACCAATCCATTTTTACTAGGAACTATAAATCGAGTACATATCCCATATCCCTGTATATTGTTATCCCAGCTTTGACCGTGAAAATGAACCAATGCGCAAATATTTTAAACAAAAGCAACTACTGGAGTCATACGTGTAAACACAACAATCCCTAAGATATGTATTAACAACAAAGATGGCTGATACAGTGTCACATCATGTTAAAACAGTTTATTCTACGATAGAAAAATTTGTGTTAACAAGTAATCAAAAGACACAAAAATTATTCAAGTAATCAAATGTGTATGTATATCTTGTGAATCGACCCTGCGCGAGCTGTGGAAGACATCACTGTACCACTCACAATCTTACCGTAACATTTTGTCATTTTGTCAAAAATGTAGAGATTGGATTTCCATAAATGGAGTTTCAGTTTCTATGCGGAAGAGAGGGTAGCGAACATGTCCACACTTGATTATACCATCATCATTTGTTGGGTAAAAGCCGATGTTTAAAACTTCATATAATCTTTGCATTGTGGAATGGTATCGGTAGACAGTATTTATTGAACAGGTTATAACCAAACCTGCTTCAAAAAGCAATGACAGAGGTTTTGAGTCATGAAGTTACGACATGCAGAGTGATGAGCCTTTGCAAATTGACGTTGCCACTTTATGGCACAGTAGGGCAGCCTGCCCATGCTTTAGCATTGCGGGTTGTTGGTTTTCAGGAAGATATGGCTTTAACATTGTTACTTTTGCAAAAAATAACATTTTAAGCTCTGGGTATAGGAAATTCATCCGGTCCTATAAACGTTTGCCTGTTAATTTGCAATATTCCCTATACCGTCCATGTTAAAAATCGTGGATTAGCCCTCCCTTGCCGTAAACCGATAACGTTATTTGACAAAGGGGCGTCACTCTTACGTCATAACTGGACACCCCTGTATTGGTTTTAGTTTGTTTCATTTGGATTAAACATCGTACTTAAGGTTATTTCGCTTATACGATCGTTTGCCAGCATCATACCATTAACTTTGGAATGGCTAGCATCTTTTTATTTTGGTCAAGACTCGAACTTCGGCTGGGTAGGCCTATAGACATAAAACTTGCCATAACGGTTTTTAAAATATTTACAGAAGTGGTTATATTGAAAAAAGAACATACACGGTGTTTATTTATCTATTCATTTAACAAGTTAATGTAACTGAACCAAAACCAAAAAATATACATTTCTAGCTCAAAGAGCGCAAACACGTGTTGTTGTTTACAAAGTATTGTGGGGTGCGTAGCACAAGTCCGACACCCCACAAGTCCGACAGCCCACAAGTCCGACATTCCCAACACGTCTGGCAGCCACTAGTCCGATACGATGTGACAGTCCACAAGTCCGACAGCCCACAAGTCCGACAGCACGCTGGTCCGACACGGAGGTAGCTTACTCACCACGAGTCCGACAGCTCAATTTTCCGACACCATGACTAACAATATCGACCATGCTCATTATATGCACATGGGCAAATTCTGGAAGAGCTCTTTATGTCTAAAATGTAGATCTAATGAAACTGTGAAAAATTCTTCCGACTATCTTGATATCTTTTCGTAACCTAACGCTGGGTTGACTGACAACATACACTAGCGCGTAGCCCATTCACGGTCGTATGTGAAGTAAGCCTATAGGCCTACATTAGGTCTTTGCAGACTTTCCACAAGTTTTTTTTCTTCTCAAAATCAGTTTAAATCCCATTTAACAATTATGGTAACTAGAGCAGCAATGAGAACAACTCATAAGATATACGTATTACTATAATAAATTAACAATTGCAGAATATCGGAAGCCAGGCAAGATGGCTCTGTGAAACCTTAGAACTGGAATCCTCGCAGGTAGGTCCGCGAATAACGTTTAGAATGACTATGGGTTATATAAATCAACTGTGAAGTGTTGTTACGAAACATTCCTCCACGAAAAGAGAATAGTGATATATTTGAAGGAAATAGTTATATTATCTAGTAACGGTGTTACCCGATGCCGAGGAAGAGGTAGGGCCTATATGTATGGTCAAACTTGGCGGCAGTGCCAAGTTTCCGTTGAATAAATAACCGGCATCCATATGTTGGGCTAACAAGATTAAACCTAAGCAATACAAAAGAGAGAAAAGAGTTAGAGGTTTTAGCATTGTGGCAGGCCGGTATGTTATGACCGAGAGTCTTATATCTGCTTGTTAGAAGTATAGATCAACTGACAAGTTAACTTGATGAAACATACTGGATGTTCAGCATAACTCCGTGTATCATGAACGGCCATAGCCAGAGATTTAAAATGGTGGGGTGTGCGGGCCAGACACCTCCCAATGCCCCCAACCCCACAATTGAGCTAGATCAACTGACAAGTTAACCTGGTGAGACTTACTAGAAAATGTTGGCATTCACCATTCCCTACCAAAGGCTCACTTAACATTCACCATTCCCTAGCATAGGCTCACTCAACATTCACCATTCTCTGCCATCGGCTCACTCAACATTCACCATATACTACCATCGGTTCACTTAACATTCACCATTCTCTGCCATCGGCTCACTCAACATTCACCATATACTACCATAGGCTCACTTAACATTCACCATTCCCTACCATTGGCTCACTCAACATTCACCATATACTACCATAGGCTCACTTAACATTCACCATTCCCTACCATAGGCTCACTCAACAGTCACCATTCTCTACCATCGGCTCACTTAACATTCACCCTTCTCTACCATCGGCTCACTTAACATTCACCATTCTCTATCATCGGCTCACTTAACATTTACCATTCTCTACCATCGGCTCACTTAACATTCACCATTCTCTGCCATCGGCTCACTTATCGTTCACTATTTTCTACCATCTGTTCACTTAACATTCACCATTCTCTGCCATCGGCTCACTTAACCTTTACCATTCTCTGCCTTCGGCTCACTTAACATTCACCATTCTCTACCATTGGTTCACTTGGAATTCACTATTCTCAACTATCGGCTCACTTGGTATTCGCCATTTTCTACGATCGGCTCACTTGGTATTCGCCATTTTCTACGATCGGTTCACTTGGCATTCACCATCCTACCATCGGCTCACTTGGCATTCGCCATTCTCTACCATGGGCTCAATTGGCATTCACCATTCTCTACCAAAGGTTCACCTGATATTCACCATTCTCTACCATAGGATCACTTGGCATTCACCATTCTCTATGATCGGTTCTTTTGGTATTCACCATTCTCTACCAACGAGTCACATGGTATTCACCATTCTCTATAATCGGTTCACTTGGTATTCACCATTCTCTATAATCGGTTCACTTGGCATTCACCATTCTCTACCATAGGATCACTTGGCATTCAACATTCTCCACCAACGGTTCACTTGGCATTTACCATTCTCTACCATCGGCTCACTTGGCATTCACCATTCTCTAACATCGGTTCACTTGGCATTCACCATTCGTCATTTTTCTAGAAATTACGATAGGATGGGTCATAAATTAATCAAGCATCCGGAAGAAAGCAAAGAAGAATATGATCAAGATAGTGATCAAGATGATGCTATTGTTGACGGAGAAGAAGATCTTCCCTCTGACCAGTCTCATGGATGGTAGAGAATGGTGAACGTTAAGTAAGCCGATGGTAGAGAATGGTGAACGTTAGGTGGGCCGATGGTAGAGGATGGTGAACGTTAAGTAAGCCGATGGTAGAGAATGGTGAATGTTAGGTGGGCCGATGGTAGAGGATGGTGAACGTTAAGTAAACCGATGGTGGAGAATGGTGAACGTTAAGTAAGCCGATGGTAGAGAATGGTGAATGTTAGGTGGGCCGATGGTAGAGGATGGTGAACGTTA
>JAVFBX010211230.1:0-11933 GCA_034783855.1 Mopalia kennerleyi
TACTTACGTAGCTTTTAATGAGGACATGTTAATTTCGAAAATTTTGCACCACTGACCGTCAATGCATTGTATATCGACTATATCGACTCATTTTGCTATGCCGGTCACATATGGTATTTGAACGAAAGACGTGGAGGCATATCGGCATAATCATAAGTATTCGTGGCATTAGATGGTCTTACGTGTTCTGCACACAACATATGATTCCATTGGCCGACGATGTATAGCCTACTTGTAGGACCCCTAAAGCTTGTTGTGTCAACCCCACTCTTAATTTGTTTCCGCCGTACATTCTACAGATTTTATATTTTGGTTTAAATCATAGATATTTGTAATCTTATTAAATTCAAAATGTTTTTTGTTTCAGGGATTTTTACCTTCTGATAAAGAACATGTAAAGGAATACGGTGATATGTACCTGTAAGTATATTATTTGTGGACAAATATCTTTGACATTGCAGCTTATAGACGGAACTAGTTTTGTTTTAACATTACTATATTGTCTTTTCCGGTTGGGCCCTAGGTTCTATATTTGTATATTGGTTACAGGCTCTCTGTTATTGCTTTGCGAAGCACAGTTTGACACTTGCTTTCTATTCCGTTTACAATTAGTTATGAACTAACCACTTTGATTATTTATATAGCAATGAAATATCAAGAGTTACTACACACGTATACAAGTGTGAAGATTATACGGAGCCGGAGAAGGGACATCAAGCTCCTTTTTGTTTAATTCTCGACCTGAGATATTGTATCGGACTGCAAGATAATAATGTCGGGGTCTCACATAATATGTCGGACCCTTAGACCAGTTTCTCGGACACCTACATAATTGCTCAATGTAAATGCATCTGTCATGGTTTTTTAGATTCTATTGGTCAATTATATCAAAGATAAGTATTGCTAGGCCCTAGATTATTATCTCTGGGGCTGATAACATTTCATCGGCCTAGCCTATTTGTTGTGGTTATCAGTTAAACGTATCAAAAATAATAGTAGCAAACTATGATTGATTGATTGCTGTTTTACACCTTGGTAAGTGCATTTCACTGATATGACGGCGGTGTATTCCAACAATTATTGACACTAGCACAATCAAGAAGCCTTTTCATGGTGTTGGAAAGGTAATTTTAAGTAAAGACAGCATTGCTACTCTTCAAACAAGCTGCCCTTAGAAAGAGGGCGTTATAAATAATAATTAGATTGTTACATAGTCAAACGACCAACGTCAAGCGACCAACGATCAACGATATTTTTGCAACCATTCACTCGAGCAATATTTACGGTAATGAATAATATTGGTGAGTACAGATAGTGTACAACAGTGGGATAATTTGGATACCGTAAATATTGTATTTTCGTTATTTTGGGATAACACTTTCTTAGTTTGAACAGATTCTAGTTCAAAAAATTTTACAGGCTGATTCACTTTCGGGTTGGGTTTCAACCTGCAAAATTTTCTGAACTAAAATCTGTTCAAACTAAGAAAAATACCGCAAACTAACGAAAATACAATATTTACGGTATTCAAATAATCCCAGTGTTGTACCCTATCTGAACTCACACTATGACCCCTCTTGGACTTCCCGTGTAAATGTGACTTGATATGAAACACGATAACGTTAGCAAAACAAAATACCCGAACATTCATCCAGCAATACAAAAAAACGTTGACATTACTGTATTACAGACAGAAGAAGATCACCCACATACGTCACAGAATACTGCTTCTGTTGCACATAAAAATCGGTAAAGTTTAAAGAACGTGTGCCAAAAAAGGATCCATGATAACATCAAATATTAAAACATTTTTGCTTTACTTATATTTTATGTGTTTCAATATTGTTTCAAACAAATAACTAAGATTTGTATTGTGCCAGGTTTGACTTCTCTGAATGTTGACGCAATACCACAGAGTTGGACCAACTTCAAATTAAAATTGCGGATTCCTATGAGAATGATCTAAAGACTCGTCCTTTTTTACCCATCATTTTTCTGGCGTGACGGAACATGCTCATACTGAATAAATTAACGATTTAACGCGTTCGTAGCTCCAATCACAATTACATACAACGTGATTTCTGTTTTCATCCTTACGTGTTATAAATAAAATGAAATGGCCTGTCATTTGTATTATTACAAAATATTTATCCCATAAATAAGTAAATTTTATAGAAATACAGCCATGTGATATTTGTTTCATATCTCCACACGTGGGATACAGCTTTCCCACGCTCTGATTTGCCACTTTATGTTCATTGATCTATTTCAATGGAAAGCTACAACCTACACGGACTACTGTACTTTACAACTTGCAAATGGCGTCTGCACTGTTCGAAACGACCATGGCTGACCTGCAGTTTGTCGATCACATCACATATCAGTTATACTATAAATGAAACCCTCTAATTTAACACTTCTCTCGTCTTCCATCTGTCTTTCGATCTATTAACACTTTCGTGCTGAACGAGCGCAATACCACCACTGATCTATGTAACGTAATTATATGGGTCAGTGGTCACGACACAATTCGCTGTGTTTGGAAGTGTTCAAATGTATCTGTAATGATTTGTAAATGGGTCAGTAATAATTGTTAGACATTGAGTTAAAACTACTTTGTTGTTCTTTTCTATCATATTTTAGTTAAATAATTATTGCATTTCAACCTGCGCTAATTTTTGTCCAAGCTTCTAGTTTATGTCGCGACATCGATGTGAAAATATATATTGATTTCTGATTAAAATTACTACAAAAACGCATTAATGTCATAAATAGAATATCAAATTCGTGATCCAAATATCAAATTTATGAAACTCATTCTCGTGTGATTACAAATAAACCAAATCTAGGTAGGATGGCATCATCGACCGTTGAAGCAAATTCCAATATAGTTATCAATCATCTCCAGATGGCTCAGGGTACATCTGAAATGAAGTTACCTAACATATGATGGATGATGATCTTCTGACAAGGGCAACTTTGTAGATGGGCCCCATATTTCTGCCATTAAAGACTCTTTTGTAATTCGACAGATCAGTAAGTGAATAATTCAGAATCCCCACTGCTTCAACTATGGTCTAATTGGCAACTATTTAATTTATCTATAGAACCTGGAACGGTAGAAGACCTACGGTCAATGTGTCCAACCCAGACGTCATCAGACAAGTCTGCATTAAAGAGTTCTCAAACTTTATCGACCGTCCGGTAAGTGTTATGTCATACGTTCACATTAAATGTCACCTTGACAAACCGAGTGGGTAATCAAACACCTTAAATACAAACCGTGTGGTAAGTGCTTTGTCGTACGTACACCTTAAATTTCACCCTGCCGGTTTGTGAAGATGAGGTGCTAATGGGATTATAAAGACGGGCTGGGAACTGCAAAGTGGAGTGAGGATGCGATTATAAAGGTGGTCAGGGATCGGTTTATGAAGGTGGAGGATGCGATTATGGAGGTGGGCCGTGGATACAGTTTTCAACGTAGCGGTGTTAATAGGATTATGAAGGTGGGCTTGGGACCAGATGATGAAGGTATACTGCTAATGGGATTATGAAGATGGCCAGGTAGCCGGGTTATGGAGGTGGGAGCAGGAAGAGATAATGAAGGTGGCCTGGGGACTGAGTTATGCTTGTTGTTTGTTTTGATTGGGGTTTAACATCGTACTCAATGGTATTTCAATTATAAGACGACGGAGTGCCCACTTCAGACTGCTCATTGCCAATTACGGTGGAAAACCGGAAGGAAACCCCGTAAAAACCGCCCCGCGGTTGCCGGAGCCACATAGTGGGACTCATTCACACACCTAATGGTCTACAGACAGACTCGAAGACACGAAGATTGGCTGGTGACAGGGTTATGAAGGTGGAGTGCTGATGGGAGTATTAAGGAGGCTTAGGGACCGGATTTTGAAGATGGGTTGGGGACCGGGTTATGGAGATGGGCTTGAGACCGGGTTATGTAGGTGGAGTGTCGATGGGAGTATGAAGATGGGCTGGGGACCGTGTTATGAAGATGGGCTGGGGACCGGGTAATATAGGTGGAGTGCTGATGGGATTATGAATATGGGCTGGGGACCGGATTATGAAGATGGACTGGGGACAGGGTTATATAGATGAAATGCCGATGGAATTATGAAGATGGACTGGGGACCGGATTATGAAGATGGGCTGGGGGCCGCGTTATATAGGTGGAGTGCCGATGGGAGTATGAAGGGGGCTTAGGGACTAGATTATGAAGATGGGCTGGAGACAGGGTTGTATTGGAGGAGTGCCGATGGGAGTATGAAGATGGGGTGGGGACCGGGTTATGAAGGTGGAGTGCTGATGGAATTATTAAAATGGGCTGGGGACCGGGTTATATAGGTGGACTGCCGCTGGGAGTATAACGATGGACTGGAGACCGGGTTATGAAGATGGGCTAGGGACCTCGTTATATAGGTGGAGAGCTGATGTGATTATGAAGGAGGCTTGGGGACCGGGTTATGGTAATGGATTGCCGATGGAAGTATGAAAATGGTCTGGGGACCGGGTTATATAGGTTAAGTGCCGATGGGAGTATGAAAATGGGCTGGGGTAACTGCGATATGAACACCGATTCGGCCTAGATCGTGGTAGCCCACCCCGATTGGGAATTCCCTGTCAAACCGGAACAGTGTCAAAGCGTATGCAACTGAGCGCGATCCATGGCTACCAATGCGTGATCACTACGACTTCGACAAGCGAACCCCAGGGCTGTTCATGGAAGAATGGAACGGTTGGGAGAAGTCATCGCTACTATTGCTCCTGGACAGGGTGATAAATTCTCTTGCAAAAGTGTGAGCGCTACCAACATTACCATGGAGATGTACCGCGACGTCCTACACACCCATGAGAATACCTTTGGTACTAACCGTGGCATGCGCCTCCTCCCTCCAGACAACGAGATGCATTCGAACGCACAACAAAAGGCAGCCTTTACTTATTTCTACGGAAAGCGCAAAGTCCTAGACGATGGCATCTCTACTATATAATTAGGTGTCTAACAACGACATCCCTAGCGACCATCTACGGCCAACACCACGACCAGCTCCAGCGACCTTCTACCCCTACGACCACCAGCAGCGACCTTCGTCTTTTTATTTTTTCAGCGTCCAGATCAACACGCTTTTACCCTCCTGACCACCACGATGGTCATTCCAAGGGCTTTTTTCATGGCCCACCAACTCTTACGAAAGAGGTGTTCAAAGTATTTCCAATAACCGACTAACACCAGACCCCACACCCAACCAGCCTACACACACTCACGCACACACACGCGCACATGCTCACACACACGTTCAATTCAGGTTTGTGATCCAAAACGGGGCATCGACGAGAAAATCACGTTCGATCATATCGTACACCATCACGTCGTTCTCCGGGGGTGGGCCTTCAAACAGGGCTACGATCTGCGACATGGGAACATCTCGAGTTCGGTGTAAGGCGTAGTACAAAGAATATTGACTGCACACAGCCGTCGTGTCACTTTGCAACGTGTGTGTATTCCACGTCCAGCGCTAAGCCCTATGAATCAAAATACTCGCTCTGACCCTCCCGATCAGAGAACAAGGCCACCCAAGGTTCCCCGGGTCGATCACACGGGTCCGTATTCAAGATATACCCAACGGGTGGATGTGGGTGGGGTGGTCTATGATTCCGGGGAAACACGCCTTGAAACACGTGCGACGTCCAGGGGTCTTCGACCAACACCCGCTCCAGTTGCGTGGTGTTCATCGTGGTGTCTATTTTTGTGTGGTTGGCTTTAAGTCTGAAAGTCACACAGGATCTGCCAGTTACGGTCCACTTAAATCACGTCGAATTCCGCGTAACAAACCAAGTTGATCGTCTTGGGAAGTGGGGTTTGAAAGTTAATCTCAGGGCGGACGTCGCCTTTCTGAATGGGGATAAACTCAACGTCGCTGATCAGTTAATACCCGTGGGGCTCCCATATCGAAAGGCCGTATGATCCGGGTACATCTGGATTTGTGAGGCATCCCTTGGGATTTTAAACAGCATTTAATACTGCGCGTTTAAGCTGATCGTCCGGTTGTCTTTTCTCTTGTGAAGCAAGTTTTGAACTAGGTACAAGACACTCACGTTCTGATGATGATTCCCCTTGGTGAAGAGCGCCGTCACATGCCCGCTCGTCAGCCTCGGCCATGAAATCGTCAACGACCACGACTGTCTTGACGTTAGGGTGTAACATCTGTCGATCAGGCAAGCCATCGTGTCGTAGAACGACTGCAATTCCTCGTAACACAACACAATCCGATTCGGAGTGGGGTGAATCAACCCGACGGCGTGTTGGAGCAGAGCTTGGGAAAAGATCGACTTGCCACTCCCCGTCGAGCCAGCGATGAGGGCTGTGAACGGGTGTTGAAAACGTGTATCCATGCTTGTGGTGGTCAGCGTTACCTGTCGGGTGTCGTGCTGGTGACAACAGCGGTCGTGACGTCGTTGCACGGTGTGGTCATGAGGGTCTCTAGAGAGCGTTGTGCGTTGTGCGCTCGGAGCGCTTGCTGAGATCGATCCGCGTAGACACGTTCGAGGAGTGTCGTTCTGTTGTACCTGGCGGTGAGCCAGACCACGTCCAGACTGAGGGCGTCCGCCCCCAGTCCTAATGTGAGTTGGGCAATACACACCACGTTGTTTGGCAATGGGGATCTTAGACCACCAGGGTTGTCGGTCAATACCTTATCGATCGCGAGGTCTCTTCATCGAGGGTTGTCAAGCGACTAACCGCTGTGCAGGTGTGGGGTATTTTAAATATGTCTCAAAGTGGTCGCCGGAATCCATGAATTGAAACTCGCAGGCCAACCCAACCACCTGACCCAATGGAAGGTCTTACCCCGGCGTTTTTCCTTCTTCAGTATCGTTTCCACCTGGTAGTAATCCTCAGAGGTAATATAGTTCGGCCTCGTAAAACGTACCAGCCAACGCCTCACTTCGTCCAAGTCTACCAAAGCATACACGACCGGGAGGTATCGTTGTTTGATGCGAGAGGCTTCTGAATTCCAATAAGGTACATACCCCTTTTCAAACAAGCCTTTGTCTTTACTGATACGGACTTGGTCCCCCACTTGAAACCGAGCTCGCTTTAGGGTGTTGTGATCGGTTCATACAAACGCTGGTGGATGACGTCTTGATGCTCGACCCTGACTTGGATCGGTGCTCGTCCAATACTGCTGTGAAAAGCCTTGTTGTACCCTTCCACCAAGGCTTGTAGGACATCGATGCAGCGTGGTGTATTGGACGCTGTAAAATACTTGTACATCTGACCTTTGAACGTCCGATTGAACTGCTCCACCACCGAAGCTTTCGTTCCATTTCAAGTGTGAAAATACAACACGAGATGCTGTTGTAAATATTGTTTAAATCCTTTGTTGAGGCCTTCCGTCCCTTCGTCCATTTGTAAATACTGCGGTTGACACCCCGTGGCAAGAGATTGTCTTAAAGGCGTCGATCAGCTGAGCCCCCGTTTTGGTTCGAATTGGGATGACCCAAGCGTATTTGGAAAATATGTCAATACAGGTGAGGAGATAGTGGTAACCGTCGTTCTGTCTGACCAAGCTTTGCCTGTCCACCAAATCCGCTTGCCATTGACTTTCGATACCGCCGACGATTATCGATTCCATCGAATGCGGCGTCGGGTTGGTCGGGGTAACGTTTAGGTGGCTTGCCCTTTCCACCAACCCACCACCCAAGCCATTCACACCGCTGTAGACCGATGGACTGTTGGGGTCGTAATAAACCGTCGCAACGTCTTGTAGAGCGTCGTGGCCGCCGTTATGGACGAGGTCGTGGTTTGGCTGGGGGTCGCTGCCCCCTCGTCTGTCTACCCATACTTGTGGTGGGGGTCTGTGATAAGCGTGCTATTGTTGCTTGGTGCTAACAGAAACGACCCAACAGGATGACACACGCCAGACACCGAGCCCGGCTGGCGTGGTGATCAGATGCCTGATCGTGGGTTGAGACACATCGGTTAGAGTGGGTAACACGGTTCTTTCATAATAGCGACGTATGGCGTCGGTGAATTGTTTTAACACGAGTCAAAAGCACGCCTGGTATACCTCGAATTGTAGTGGTACGTACACCGCGATGTTCACTAGGGTTCAAGGGCTTGACGTGGTGGACTCGATGCCGCGATGTCCCAGTGATCGGTCTGCTCTAGCATCTAGACTATCAGGGTTCGCTAAAAGACTAGACTGTCTGATAGACGGACGATCAGACAGCCTAATTTCAACAGTAAAAAAATAGAACACGGAACAACAGATAAAATGTGAACATCCCGTCACAATGAAACAACAAAACTGACGGATAGACATAGTCGACTGCCATTCACACGGTCTAGGGCTTCAGGTAGGAAGGGGATAAATCCCGGGGTGGTCATCAAGTCCAGTGTGAGACACGTATGCTGACTCGCCTCTGGGATATGACCACGGGCACCGCAATACTTTTCCGTAGGGCTGCTTGTACAGGGGTGATGGAATCTTCGAAACACCGCATCCAGATGTCCTGTATACGGCTGCGTGTTGGGTGATGTAACGGCCGCATCGGGGGATGTTCCAATATCTTGTCTGCAGTGTGCGGGTTGGCCGCTAAGAATCTATTTACGGCCTGGAGGGTGTCTGGGCTGGTGAGGGTCGTCCAAGCATCCTCGTTCAGGGAGATACCGAAACGTGACGGGTATTTACGATCATCTTCTTTGCACAACATCCAGTATTTGAAATGGACGTAAATATTTGTTGTGCACAGTTTGCGAGGCTTGGATACCGTTGGCGGGCTTTGTATTGGCAGCGAGAGAGAGAGCAGGTAGTCAAGCAGCAGTCAGGTTTGGAATGATGTTTCACCCACCAAAGCACCTCCCTTTTATAGCTGTGGCGCGAACGAACGCCTCGGTGTCAGCCGGCTCTAACGGGTTCATCGGAGTCAACCAGCTCTGTCGCTGTCAATACGCGTTAAACACCCGTTGACACACTTTTCTTGGCGATTTGTGTGGTACTACTCATAGCGACTTGACGCACTTTTTTTACTTTTCGCTTCGGTTTGACCAGCTTCCGCGGTATCCCACCTGTGACACCATTACGATTTTACGCTGTCTCCGTCGTGGTTTACCAATAGTCTTAACACACAGTCACACACGTCCGCTCTCGTAAAAGGACAGACGTTCACAAAGACTGTCACAGCACCGGCTCTTTTTATACTTTTGACCAACCAGCCAACGACCAAAGGAACGACTAAAAAACATAACACTCTTTATATATATTACTTGGTGACTCGCTAGGGACAGACCCATCAAGTGACTTTAACAGTGTACAGTGTGACTGAAGCAAATGATCGCTGGGGTGTTAGGCTGACTCAGTGAGCTTGCTTGAACATGCGAGTACAGAGGGTGCTGTGCCTTGGTGTGTGTGTGTTTTGGTGTTCTGTGCTCGCTCTTTACGGCATCAAACGACAAAACGAATGACTCAACATAAAAAAGAACAAACTACTCTTTATATAGAGTGTCTATAAAATAAAACATTATGAAGGGCTATAGTACAGTCTTGAGAACTCGCTAGCCCCATTGACATAAAGGGGACAGTCCAGCTACAGACAAGATGGCGTAGGCAGCAGCAGGAGGGTTTGAGTGACCTCACTTGTTTACGCCAAGTCGGTCCTCAGTGCGCATGAACTGGGTCAAGTCAGGTCCGCTCACAGGCTGGTTTTGGCGTAAACAAGTCCAGCTACAGACTCAAGCCCGAACGAGTGCTGGAGTGTGACGTCACTTGCTTACGCCAAAACCAGTCTGCTGCTGCCTACGCCATCTTGTATGTAGCTGGACTTTTCCATGTTTCAAAAGGACGCGTTCTCCATCTCTCACACGACGTGTGATTGGGACTCACAGTAAAACGACTATGACCAAAAGAGACTCACACACCAAAGGAAGCACTAACACCCACCTACAGGACGTGACTACAGCGTTTTCATGAATCTATCGATGAAAACAAATGCTGTTCAACGTCACTCACACGACTGTGGCCAGTCAATCTGATTCCATATTAACAAGTTACAGCTCGATCGCTTTAAAAAGCGCACCACGAGATAGCCCGTCTTCGCTTGTCCTAAATAACATCTTCACCTTAAAAGTCTACGCCAGCCAAGACTGTCAATCACCCCGACATCTAGCACAAGGAAGCACACCTTAGATTGTTTTCGATCTCTGACCAGCTCAAGCCACACAGTCTCTCACGGGTCCGCGTTGACTGTATATAAAGAGGTGATGCAGCTCCAACCAGTCATCCATCAACATTACACGCGATGAAGACCCCCAGCCAGGGTACAACTGTGAAGAGGACGTCTCGCCTAAGACGTCAACTCACCATTGATCAGTTTTATCTACCAGTGGCTACTTCGGCGTACATCACCACCCACAGCCAGGCAGAGGAGACCAGTGATAGTCACCTTTGCTACCCAGGTCCTCTACCATCCATCAACCGAGGAATGCTTGGCGTCCGCCGATGCTACCCTCTCCTCCGCTAGCTACAAGACCAGGAGCAAGCCAGGGAGGTGGGCCGGTTGATGAAAAAACTCCTCCTCAACCCCGATCACACAACCGGGTTGTGTGATCGCTCCAACGGCCCTTTTTAGGGCCAAATTGAATGGAGTGGACTTGAATCGGTTAATTTCACCACGGTACAAGCTAGGTCGACAAAAAGTGTCCTCCCTTCTATTTTCTCTGTATACATAGACTGCTTCTATGGTACCGAGCCCCTGTGACTCTATACTTCTACTGTTTGTACGAAATTATGAATTATTTGAAAACCTTTAAATTGCTAATAATACTGCTTTTGATAACTCAGCCATGATTTCCTTTAATGACTCTAGCACGGGTCGGCTATCGTCGAAAAACACCCACGGTAAAGCAGGTATTTCGAACGAAAAAAAAAAAGTTCAGCAGACGGTTGCTCACATAAGAGTCTATATTAGGCAACTCTCGCCTTCTTCTGTTCTCTTTATACGGTATTACCCATTCAAACTTTAACTTCCGGCCATCTTGACAAATCTACCCATCAACATGGGTATGTCTCACATGGCTTAGGTATTCTTCTTTTCACATACTATCAATGTCGACAGGGGATAGCTGTGTCGTCAATAATACCTAAGACTGCATTCGCGATAACTGAATATACATTTTTAATAGAGAAAACTGACAACCAGAATATACATTCGAATTCAAATTACACATAACGGTATGCCTAGGAATTTGCTGTAACACTATTAATACAATATATATCGATGCATGATGTGTGGTTTTATAACACATACATATTTGTAGTAATCATCCTCCTTATACTTTTCCAGTCAGGCCTTCCAGTTTCAAAGATACAGAAATTAGCGGTTTCGGAGCTTCCTGGCGACCATTGGAAATTTGTTCGTAGGCTTTTAACACCCACGTTCAGTTCTGGTAAAATGAGGCGGGTAAGTGTATGCTTCAGACTGTATGCTGAGCTAAAACTATCCATATTTCATCAACCCAAACAATAAAAGCGAGACTCGATATAAACTTAGTTATGTGTATGATTGATTGATTGATTGATTAAGCTTTAGATTCATTGTCAATGGGTTATTGGTGTTTAGTGCCGTGTTGAAGGACATGTCACTTATCCCGTGCTGTAATCTGACAGAAATTGCTAACAGCACACAGCTAAGTGATGTCAATGATGTACTATTCAATAATGCACACCGGACGTTTTAAGCTAGGGACATGTCGACATGCGATCCACTGAAACTGAGGACAATTGGACGCAGTCGACGTGTTCCTTACGAACATTCGTTACGAACATTACGTTCGTTACGTCGCTTCTGTGTATCTTTACTCCTTTCAAGATGAGCCATTTTAGTGGTCATGTGATTCATCACGTGATGTGTTTTGT